>CAUYRT010074091.1:0-42312 GCA_963574885.1 Lepilemur ruficaudatus | reverse complement strand
ATTAACTGTACACCTCGGTAAATTCACTGAAAATCATTTAATTGTACACTTAAAATGGAGTAAAGGCATGATATGTAAAGTATACTTCAATAAAGAAAAGAAAAAGAAGAGAAATAAAGTAACATTTTAAAGGAGAAAAATATTTTGCTTCATGCTTCTTTTCTACCAATTGAAACATCATTCTCTTACAGGTGCACCACTGTAAACTCCTGTCACTCTTTCCATCACATAAGGAAAGTAAATGTCATAATGTCTCTACTAAAAGTTATTATATGCACATTGAAATCATTGTCCTCTGGTTAATATGCCAATATTCTTAAAATCTTGATCAATTCTACCCTTAGAATAGAATCAGTTGTTTTTATACCCATCTTCGCACAAATCGGAATTGAATTATTTAATTTGGATGTGTCATGCCCAACTACATGCCCAATTCAATTAATCAATTTAATAATTGCAATGGTAATATGTATTTTTTTTTCTAGGCTATATTGCTAACATAGTTGTTAATGGCTCCATCATTCTCCAGGGCTCCATTTCCTTGGCCTCCAAAATATCCCCATTTATTCATTCAGTAATTATGTATTGGCACTTTACCAGGCACCAGGCACCAGGCACCATTGTATATCTGGGCTCTGTTCAAGGCACTGTGCTTCCCTTGGTATGTCTCTCAAACCCATTTCTAACTCTATGTGTCCAGTGTCACTTACAGATTTCAGGTTTTTATTTGTTACCTTTATCACAACAATTTCCAAAGGTCTTCTTGCTTCTTTTCCCTCATCCACCATCCTAACTATTAATACCTCCCATCCTTTTAACTCTTCTGATATCCTACATCTTTCACCATAGAATAGTGTTTATGATAATAGGTTTTGGATTCAGTGCTTGGGTCAACTTTCAAGTTTGCTACTAATTCCCCAAGTGTCCTTGGGCAGATGAAATAATGCACAAAAGGGTTTGTCACAGAGCCATGCACAATTATGCACCTAATGAATATGTATTATATATGTGTGTAATATATATATATGTGTGTTTTATATAAAGATACTACATTATAGCTGTAAGTCCACATTTTCTTTCTAAAGCCATAAAGCATGCGTTTTTATAACATAATTTACCAAACAAAAAAAATTTCAAAAGGCGCATAGTGCTTACGCAAAAGTTTAAGGTGCTTCACATTTGGGATGCTAGATCAGTTTAAAGCCTCCTATCCCATTTCTCCTCTACATGTAAAACTTCAATTCTATGCAAAGCTTTACTTGCTGTTCCCCAGACTCCAAGTACTTTTCTGCACCTGAGCTTTTGCTCTCCCAGTTTCCCTGCCCTTGCAATGCTCTCCTCTCCACCTGTCTAAATTCTGCCTGTCCTGAAATCAAATGAAAATGCCTACCCCTTTCTCTATCCATTATTATTTGGAATGACATCTCCATTCTCTGCACTACAATAGTACAAAATTGTCTGTAACTTTCAGATGACAAATAGTATCTGGTGTCAATTATTCTCTATAGTCTTGAACTCTTCCTTAAAGGTCTATTTTGTTCATATTGTATTTTGCAGTTCGTTTGGTTATATCCTGTCTAGTTTATAAATCCATTTAAGGTATAGCCTGTATCTAATCTTTCTATCTGCACATCCATCTAGAACAGTATCTTGCTCACAGAAGCTGCTCAACTTATGATTATTAATGCAGTAAAATAATGAAAATTGAGATAAAATTCAAATATATTTTCATCCCTAAGTAAGTCAGTACATATACTTACATCAATGAATAGATAACATACTGATAAAAGTCCATTTCTTAAATGTTTTTAGATAAAAATATATAAAGAAAACTAATTATTATGTTTTCTTCTTATGCCCCAATGGACTCTGTGGATTCTCTCACAGCCTGTCTTCTGCCTTTCTGAGTGTTCCTTAGCTGTCCTCTTTCTGGAATGTACACTTTGCTTCTGTCCCTTAAGCATTAGTGTTTCAGTGGTTCAATTCTTGTCCTGATTCTCTTTTCACTCTACCCTTCTCCCTCACCCACTCCTAGGGAATTGTTCACCATCTGTATGTCTCCCAGGTATGTACCTCTAGTTCTTACGTCTCTTATGAGCTCCAGATTAGTGAGATAGCAAATATTTGAGGTGTATGTTTGTGCTAATCTTAAACTCGTGTGTTTTCCTGAGCTCATGACCTCTTTCCCATCCCTTCTTTTCCTTCAACATTCTGTTTCTTACCTAATAATACACCCCCCATCTACTCAAATGAAACAGAAACCTAGGAATTACCCTAGTCTCTCTGTTCTCCCTAGCTTTCCCCACATGCAGTCATAAAGCACTGATAATTTTACTTACAAATATTTCTGAAATCATCTCAATTTTGTGTTTTTTTATTATCTAATTTGAGGCTCTCATAATTATATGAATGATTTAACTCACTTTCTGCATTTTTTCTTCCCTACTTCCAGATTTCATCTTCTGTTCCTTTAAATCTAAAGCCATTGTAGAAAATGCAGATTGGACCATGTTTACTCCTCTGATAAAACCCTTCGATTTCTGCCCATAAACTACAGAATAAATTCTATGTTTCTTGGAAAAATATATCTGACTTTTCCTGATCTACCATTCTTATGTCCCACTTCTTCACATCTTACACTAGACACTTTAATATTGATAATAATAATTGTTATATTATTAATTATTATATTTACTACTAATATTATTATTATCATAATATGAGGAGAAAAAGAAAGAGGAGGAGGAGGACGAGGAAGAGAAAAACCATAAACATATCGTGTTCCTGATGCTCATTGCTGTGCAAAGTACTTTCCATTTTTCATCTCATTCAAGCCTCACAATCCTTGAAATAGATGTTATTTTTCTCCTATTTTATTGGTGCAGATACTGAGGCCTGAAAGAGAGAACTCTTTTGCCTGTGTGTACATAGCCAATAAATGAGTAAGCTGCAATTCAACCCTAGATTTCTCTCTACCAAAGCTCATGCTATTACATAAAATCACAGTACTGTCCAAGGCCTTGTTTTTTCTTTGTTTTTGTTCTCATGTTGTTGGTACTGTCTGAAATAAATGCTCTTCCATCTCTCTTCAACCGTCTTTTCAAGAATCAGCTTAGGTTTGGTTAAGATTCTTCTTGAAAGCACTCAGTGTACAGTAAAAACAATGATTTTAGAACTTACACTGTTTTAAAATAATCCATTCTTTTCAACTGCTCCCATTAAATTACCTTCTCTTTTAGTGCTGGAGACATGATTTACTTACCTTTATGTTTTTAGTACTCACCTCAGTTATTGAAAGTAAGTAAAGATTCAACACATTTGTAAAGCAAATTTTAGGCAGAGTGGGAGAGTATAATCGTAATGGCGAAGTAATCATTGCAAGGAATTTGTAATGAGCAGTGAACTTACTAAGTTTTCTAGGAAAATGAGACTGTCAGTTTCATTTTTAAATTAGAATCCAGAACTCCTACAATTTAGCACAGGGAGGAAATGCTACTTCAGGGTGGGCCAGGCTGGCCGACCTGAGGTCTACTTTTCATCTGAGGTTCACATTCTCCTTCCTCTTCATACGTCCTTGACCACTGCCTCACACTTATCCCCTAGGGTCATCACGCTATCATTTCTGTCTGTCACAGTTGTGGGCAAGATCTGGAAAATAAGAATACTAGGCTATCCTGAGAATATAAACTCCAACAAATTAAAATTTTAAAAAAATTGACTGGTCTGTTCCGCTGCCTATAGGAGTGCTGAAACTTTATAAGTTCGTCATAAATATTTGTAGAATGAATGTTGAATTGAATCTTGTTTTCCTTGTTTCCCTTTCCCACAGACAAGTTGAGGTGGCACTTCCAGAATATTTCATTAACTCTTAAAGAACAAGAAACAGGAAAAAAGAGATAAAGGTGCAGGTTTATCAAATATATGTTATTGCTTTAATGCCCTTTAACTTATTTCTCCACTCATAGCTAGCTTGAATTCAAAACTCTTTGCATCAGCTTTCTTACAAGAGGGAACAAGTTGGTCCAAACTTTCAGAAACCGTGCCTGACTCCATGTCTGATTTCACGCAGAGGACACCATTACACGATCACCTTACAATTTCTTCCCACACTTCTTGCCATCTCTGTGGGCAAGCACAAAAGCAGCACATTCCCACAGTGCACCTTGAATCATGACTTTCCTTCTCAGGTCAGATTCTAGATAAGAAAATCCAATCATGAGAGAAGCATGATCTACACCAGGAATGACCTTGAATTTAAAATAAAGTCTTGAGAATTCTGTAAGATGGTAAGATGAAGTAAATACACTCCATCCTGTCACTTCCACTGAATACAGGTTTAAAAACAGAATGCATGGAATATCTATTTGAGGATTCTGAAACTAAACAGTAGCAGATGACTTGGAAAAGAATAACAGTTAAAGTATCACTGAACCAGCATGAGTTTACCATTTTTTTTCTTCCAGTATTTCTCAACCAATGTGGAAGTGGAAGATGGGGTGCACACAGCAGGGGCACCACAAGAAGCCCATAGTTCTAGCTCAAAGAACAAGAAAGGACACTCATAACACACAGAGATAATGTGAGAATATTCCATTTATTTTTCTCTTTTTTTGTCTCCATCCTTCCACCCTCCAGCCCCCAAACAATCCTAGAATGGGAGTGGCAGAAACTGGTAACAGAAGCCTGCAAAGGCACAACTCTGGGGTAAGGGAGACTTTCTTTATGTTCAGTAGGCCTGTGGGTACAAGAGGGATGAATCACTCTTTTTTTCTTTGACTTCTTGTCTCTTGATGCCAGATGTAGACACAGTTGAAGAAGTGGATAGCAGAGCAGGGTGGGTAAAGTCCCACCCTTCTAGATAGAAGACCAAAATGGTGAGTACCAGGAACTGAGAAGTATTGAGGAGATTTGGAGACAGAGAAATTTAGGAAGTGATTCCATAAAGCGTTTATGAATGTATGGGCTCAACTCGGAACTCACGTGTGTGGAACTGATTTTGCTGAGATCTGAACTAACACATAAACCACCCCCCACATCTCAGACTGGATGACACATGTGCAGGCCAGATCCAAGTAGCACTACAGAGGCCTTGAAAACTGAACTGGCAGCCCACAGAAGGTGATTTGGAACTTACAGCCTGAACCTTACAAATTGTCTACCCTATGTGTCTATTTGCATATCATTTGCATTTTTGGCAACATATGTGTCTACTAGAACTCAACAATCAACACTATAATATTAAACAGAATCTCATAAAATAATATAACATAGAATGATATATAATACGTAGTATACAATAGGAGCCTCATAAAATAATATTCAAAGCATATAGTGTACAATCCCAAATTATGCAGCATATGAAGAACCAGAAAAATCTCAAATCACAGGAAAAGACAATCAACATACAGCAATGCTGAGATGACACAGATGATAACATTATTTGACAAGGACTTTAAAGCAGCTATTTTAAAAATGCTGAGGCAAGCAACCATGAACACTCTTGAAACCAAGAGGAAAAACAGAAAGTCGTAGCAAAGGACTAGAAGGTATAAAGAACCAAATGGCAATTTTAAAAGCAAAAATACAATAGTCAAAGTTAAGTGATTCTATATCCAATATACAGAGATATAGATTCATCCTAGACCCATCCTTATAACCATATTTTAAGATAGTAATGTGTAGCATTACACACACACACACACACACACACACACACACACACAAAATGCATAGATACAATAAGAAAAGTGAGAATATTTTAAGTGAAGATAATTATGGATAAATAAATCTATATGTGGTTGTTCCCATGCTTCATATCTAGTTATCTATATATGGTGATTTCAAAATAGTAGAATTAAGCCTGAGCAATTTTGTAGTTTGTGGAAATTGACTATTCTGCATTTACAAAGGTAGTAGCCCATTGTTAAAAAGTACCATATGTACATAAGCAGCAATTCTATTTACAAAGACCTACCTTAATGTGTCTATTTGCATATCATTTGCATATTTGTCACCATTTGTCTGTCAATCGGCTCCAGCAATGAGCAAATCAGGTGGCCCACAGGGGAACCTGGGCCAAAGCAAAAAAAATGCAAGGTGATCTAAGGTGGATGAAACCCTCACGTATTTGTTTTTTAAGCCAATATTTTCGGGAAAAAAACCGTAACTGTGTTGTCTGAAAATAAGAAATTTGGATGTCTTACCAAATATATCTTTTCATCTTTCAATAATTTTATTTTTCATAAACTTCTTTGTTTAATTTTAGTCCTCTTTTATATTTTCTTCAAATTATCATGCTAGGCTAAAGTACCTCCAACTTCTAAATAATACTCTGTGGTAAATTTACTCTAAGACTCTTGGCATGTATTATTTCTGGAAATAATTCTTACATGTATGAAAGCAGAAAAAATAAAGTTTGGAAAATTTTTAAAATTCAGGATTGCTAAAATATGCTTGGAAATATCAAGGTTATAGTTATGAATTCCAACATCAGATCCATACTGTGGTCACAAGTAAAAGGAAACTGATATTTCTAGGAGAAAACCTCCAAGATGTTGAGTGACACTCTCCCTTTCGGGTAGAATTTCTGCGGTTTTCTCCTGGTGCTTACATTTCAGCTTGGAAGATAAACCCTCTGTGAATGATGACACAAGGAAAATCCTGCTTGCTTAATAATGAAGCTTCCAGAACTGATGTTTCTTTGGGGGGTAATATCCAGTTATTGTGCCTGCAGAATCGTGGGACGGGGAAGATGCTTAGTAATCGTTATCATGACGATTGCTCGGTATGGTTGCTGAAAGAGAGGAGCCTACATTAGACCTCCCAGGCAGCACAGCGGTACTGGCTGGCAAAAAGTATTTTCCAATGGGTAAAATATTTGATTTAGTTTATGCATGGTGTTATGAAACTAGCTTTTGCACATGGGTACACAGCGAAATTAATATTTTGACCCTGATCATGAAAAAATGGAAAGCTGGCACCAAATTTACTTTCTAAGTTAATTGTGAAGTTGGGACCTTGGGATCCTTCCTGGAAACCACAGTCTCTGCCAAGCACTTTCCTTTGCATTAAATCTGTGACTGTGCTAACATTCATTAAAGGGAGGGAAATAACCCAATCAACAAGTTTGCTTGAACAGACGACCTTTCTTTGTTAAAACTTGTACACAAAAGAGATGTTGTATGGAAGTAAGGACTAAGCAAAAAAACATTGTAGCAATTTGCTGAACATGGAGACTTATTGAGGATGCAGTCCTGAATAATACACACTAGCTTTGCTCTTCCTCTTTAGTCTGTGTAGAGAAGCTATGAATCATTCATGGTCTCCCAGCTGAGAAGGGCTTCAAAGGGGATGGTTCTGATTGGATGTCCTGTGTGAATTGCCATGCTGCAGAATCCGCTACACCCCTAGCACTGGAGGGTGGAGGAAGCACTTTCATCTGGGCCTCCAAAGTGTTTAGGGTCACAGTTCACCAGGAGATAACGATGTAGATGTACATTCAGAATTAGCTGCAGAGATACCTGTGTAGTGCGGTGTGGAAAAGTGAGCCAGTTAGATCCCCAGTGGATGCTGTGAATCAATTACTGTATTCTGAATACAAGGTTGGCTGCAGGGGATAAACAGATGTCAGAGAATTTTTCCCTAATAAGACCCTGGTAATAGAAGAGCACTGTCAGCTTCATTTTGCATTAAAAATCTCATTTCCTCTTTATATGACCAATTTTATTAGGTCCCTAAACAAAGATATTTTGTGTAACTGTTTGCAGCATAATGTGAATGGTGTCACTAAATTTCACATTTTCAAATTTTGTCTCAAAAATCAAGAGGCAAAAATGGGAGTCTTCCTAAAGTCACAACTTGAGGAGGTCTAATCAAAAAGGCTCTATGTGAATCTGTTCACAGGCTGCTTGATAATGCTTGACTTTTAGTTTAAATCAGAAATATCCAGATTCTTAAGGAATATAATCTTCAGAGTATAAATTAAAGCTAAATTTTAAATTTATCTGTTCTCTTTTATTTCCTGTCATGGGTGACACTAATATAAATGCCCTAACTAGAGCTTAAACACTATTTAACTTTTATGAGTGATTTCATTTTTAAACCTTTATTACATTAGGAGATATCTCTGACATGCTGTCTTTCCTAACCCAAACATCAATCTTTCAAAAAAAGAAATTGACACTTGAATCTTTCCCTCTATACCCTTTGGAGGCCCAAATTGAAGTAGAAACATCATTTTGAGGTATCTGCTAATATCTAATTAACCTCTCCCTTCATCTGCAACTCTTCTAAAAGAGAAAGAATCTCCTTCAGGCTGTCAAGTAAGATATTTTCTGCATATAGCTCCAAGTGGAAAGAGCAGAATCAGAGGAGGTGATGTGAGTTCACTTTACAATGTCTCCTATTGATTTGCTGAGAAAATATCATTTTAAGATTCACTATACTCCAATCCTCCAAATGTCAAAACCTTTGTTCTACACATCTAAAAATGAAGACAGCACAAGCCAGAGCTGCTTCTTCATGATTGGAAGAAGAAGACAAAAATAATGAAAATCACATGATGAAATTATTCAAATGACATACAGAAATAAATTCATGTAAGTTAGAAATTTAGGATGACAAAGCTAGAGCTCCAGGGAGGAAAAGGCATTAATATTATACATGAATGAATATATAATGTTAATGCCTATATATATAATTGAATTGTAAAGCTTAAATATGTTGACTGATCTAATGTTATTAATTTGCTGTTGGCTATTTACTTGTGACTATTATGCATTCTCTGGAGCTGTATTAACTGTGTTGGCAGGAGTCGACAGATGATAGAGCTAAAATTGAAAGGAAAGTTGTTTTTGCAATGCACAAGTTGGTCAGCCCATTCCCAAAGAGAAATTTCACAGAGCACAACAGACTTTGACAACTCTGCAGCAGGTGGCGCTCTTCCCCTGGCATGGGTGCTAACTGGAGCAAGTCCCTCAGGGGGGGTTCCCCTGTTGGATGTGCCAAGTTAGGGTGAAATGTTCAAAAAACTGAGATTGTAATTGTTAAAGAGCGGTGTCCTGTCAATATTCTAATTTGAATAATTGCATTCTTCCTTTCAATGTTCTTTTTCAATTTGATTTTAATTTGGCATCCTTCATTTATTGGTCTAAGTTTTGGGTAGCAAGTTTCCGGTACTGTTGATACCCTCGTACGTTTCTATTCAGAAGTGGATAAATTTCTGTCACTACTTCAATCACTTTTGCACAGATAATGTTCCAGAGGGCTTCTTTCAAACAAAATGAATGGCGTTATTTATTGACCATAGCCTTATATTAATTAATAATAGATTAAGAAAGGTGAAAAGTAAATCTACAAGACTATTGACAGATTGAGTATTGAGTAAAATATTCACGGAAGATGAGAAATGAAGTGGTATTAGTCCATAGGTAATAACATCTGTGTAGGGCTTTACAGTTTATTATTCACATTTATTCATCACAATCAAAAAAGCTACTTGAAATAGTAAAATCAAAATTAAACTAATGTCCTCTTAGTGAAAAGCCCATTATTTTGTTACTACAATACACTCCGTTTATTGTTAGGAGATGAATACATGTATTTATCGTGTCCGAGATATAAGATTTTTATGGATAATTAATATAGTTGCTACATAATAATTGATGATAAAGAATTTAATAATAAATTAACTAGCTACTTTGATTTTGTTTGGAGCTTCCTCAGCTTTTTTTGTATAAAGCATAGGGTGCCTTGCCATTTTGAAGAAATATAGAAAATAATTGTTTCATTCAGTTCCCAAAGCAGAAAATAGGAGTATCAGTCACTGAAGAGGCAGAATGATCTTAGACACAAATATTGGAGTAGGAGTTTATTAATGCAAAGGCAAAGTAGCAATTTTTCAGTGCTGAGACTGAGTTTCTATGAAGAGTGTACCTATATACCAGGGCTCTGATTTTATCTTGTTTGCTTTCCAAATGTCTGAGAAATAACTCTAATATAAATGGAGATTCTTGATTGTCCATGAATGGCATTAACAAAGTTAATGTCTGATTTAATATGATTTATGGGTCATTAATTCCTCAGTTGTGTGTTAGACAACAAAAGTTCAAATTTTATTTATTTGTCCCAGATAAGAACCTATGAATTTTCCTTACTATTTCTTCAAAACAAATGGGCATTTCCTATGGTAATATTTTCTGAGTAGGAAATTTGAAGGTATTTACATGGATAGTTAAATTCAAGTTGTTAAAAATGTGGTTAGCTTCTCAAAGTGGTTTGAAAAATAAAAGGTGACATAAAGTGAACATATATAATATTAAGATATACAGCCTAACCAAACTTTTAAAAAAATCTCTTCAATCATTTATCTTGATCTGTTCACTGTGGGGATGGATGATGATTTGCATAGTACTTAGAAAGGACCGTGAAGTTTACTCTAAGTGTTCCAGGGCAAAGATCATGCCTCATTAATTTGGTGTAGCAACATGTTTGGCACACAGTAGGTGCTTAATAAATATATGTTGCATAAATTAATAAATGAATGAGTAGGAAATTGAGTCAAAATCACTTATATTAGGAATGGGGTTGATTTTTTAATTCTAATTAGATAGTACATGGTGAGGATTCGACCAGTTTTCAGGGAAATGTTTTAAAGATTCATTTATTCATACCCCCATCATTCATTCATCTAATCAGTGAATGTATTTTGAAGTCCATCTACTTTTAGGCAAGGCAAGATAGTTGGCTCTTAAAAATGCAAAGGTGAGTGAGTATAAATAGGAAGAAAGATAATTAAACAAATAATTAAGTGTAGAGTTGTAAATGCAATGATAGGAGTATGCTTAGAATGCTTAGGACCACCTAATATGGATCTTAATGTCAATGATGGTCTCTCAGGGGTGATGACATCTAAACTGAGCCTAGATCTGAGGAATATGTGGAAACCAATGGACAAGATGAAGGTTCATGGTACAGGGCAGTGATGAGTGACCAGGCTGAAAAAAGAATATGTATAAGGAAGCACGTATTTCAATAACCTGAAAGTCATTAAATAAGATCACTGTACAAAATTTTTAAAATCACTTGATACTTTTCATAAATCTAAATGTTATTATGATATCACAGATGGGAAGAGAAAGAGCTCATGATTTAAAACTATGACTGGATAAATAGAAATGATATTGAAACAGTCCATAATGTTACAGGAATTTAAAGTTTTGTATCTGCATTGAGCTGTGTAAACATGGTAGTAGCCAAAAAATAGGAAAAATTTGCCTGACTCAAAATACGATATTTAAAAGGACACAAAAAATGACAATTTTGTAGTATTAAAAATCAACAAACAGCAATTATTCTCTTCTAAAATGTGGAAGATAAAAATGTGGAAGACAGTTTTCTTGGCTGTGCAGAAGCTTTTTAATTTTATCAAGCCAACTTGATAAATTTTATCAAGTCACATTTACTTATTTTTGTTGTTGCTGTGATTGCCTTTGGGATCTTCTTCATAAATTATTTCCCTAGGCTGATGTCTGTAAGAGTTTTTCCAACATTTTCTTCTAGAATTCTTATAGTTTCAAGCCTTAGGTTTAAGTTTGTTATCCACTGTGAGTTGAGTTTTTTGAGAGGTGAAAAGGTGTGGATCCTGCTTCAGTCTTCTACGTGTGGCTATCCAATTTCCTGAGCACCATTTATTGAATAAGGATTCTTTTCCCCAGTGTGTGTTTTTGTCTGCTTTGTCAAAGATTAGATGGCTGTATGAGGATGGTTTTATATCTGCGTTCAACATTTATGTACACATATAGTAGTAACATTCATCGGGTGTCAGGCAGGTGGGAGGGGAGGAGGGGATGTGTGTATTCATACCTAATGGGTGCAGTGTGCACCATCTGGGGGATAGACAGCCTTGAAGCTCTGACTCCGGTGGGGCAAAGGCAATATATGTAACCTAAACATTTGTACCCTTGTAATATGCTGAAATAAAAAAAAATGTGGAAGACAAAAACATTAAAATCATTAAAGATGAAATTATGTTATGGTGACACCCAATTTTCTTTTTGGTCTTCACTTGGTCATGAATATCCAAGGAAATTTAAGGTATCTGTTATGAAAAGGGAGGAAAACACTCTTCTGTTTCTTTGCTTTCCTTGTGTTCAAAGACAGTAAGATGTCAAACCCATGTAATATATGCCCTTCTTCTTTTATTCTAATTTGTTAATTTGGTGATAGAAAATACACATAGAGATAATCCATACATTTACGATTATTTGGCTGACAATGAGGTCTGTCTTGATCTTTAGGAAGGGACTGATATAGTCACACATCTGTCATCTCAACATTGCCTCTCAGTTGCCTTCTAAAGTTGGCTTTAGTGGCTCCTAGGAATAGTTTTGTTGTGCAAAAGCCACAACTGAGGCTCTCTAAATAAGAGGTCTACCAAAAGATTCTAGTAAAACCATTAAAAGAGTAATATGACACAATGTTTTGTTGTTTGCTTCTGTTCTATTTTATTTTTGGTTTAAAAAAAATGAATATCAATTTATTGTTTCTTGGAAGGGCCAGCTACATAATTTAGGAGCTAGGGCAAAACTCAAATGTAGGGCTGCTTATTCAAGACTCGAGGCTGTAACAGCAGAGCATTAAACCAAGAGCAGGGTGCTGTGTGGCTGTACAGGCTGCATGTCCACGAAGCCCGCCCTGATTTCTACCATAGTGCAGGGGTACAAACAATACCTTGTTAATGATAATGTGATGTTGGCATAAATATTCACTCTGGGAAGAAAGCCTCTGAGAAATCTACCCTAGAAAGAACAACGTGTTGCTGTTGGGATGTCCCATTAGACAAAGAGGTAATCGGTTTCTATGTGCCTACAAGTAAAGAGATAGAGGCAAAGGTGAGTAAAGAGCTCAAGATGACGCATCAGCTACTAAAGGAGAATTTATTTCTTTACATTAAAAGATGACTAGTATTCTATATAAATACCAAGCAAAGAAAGATTTTACCTTTATTAAAATATGCTGATTTAAAATGAGTGTGAGCAGACATAATTTTTGATTTTCCAAACATCCTCATGCACATGACTCTATGGGTCAGAGAGAGAATTATCAGCCATGAACATAAAACATATAATAAAAGCAATTCCCATTTGTCTGATGGCCAACAAAGGATTTATTTGAAAAGAAGAATTATCACTGCACCTTTATAAGCAATTTGGTTTTTGCGTATGCTTATTGATGGGTGCTATTTTCACAATTCAGCGCTAATTATTAATTTGTATTTTTCAGGAGGTTATGCACATAGTTCTCATTATTCCCAAGGGATTTTTGTAAATAACACTTTAGAACAGATGCTGAGAATGTGTTTAGCTCTCACTTCTGGTTGCATATTACCTCACATTATAACCCTATTGAGAAGTTGTAAGTGTTAGCTGGTGTTACACCTCCTCACTCAAGGTCCCCGTATTTCAGTGAGAATAGAGGAGTTTTCTGTTAGGGGAGCACACAAGGAGAACTTGGTCCCTGGATACTTTTTCATTTTAGTGGCATGTCATTAGCATCTTGAATATTTCAATGTGTGCACAAGAAAGTTCATAAGGGGATAAAATAACAATAATAATGTCAGATTTATATAGCGCCTTAGACTGAAGACTCTTAAACTGCTTCCAAAGCAGGATCAGACCAGATACTTAACTGAGCTCCCTTTCATTTTATTTTATTTTTTTTATTTTTGAAGAAAGAGAATTACAAAACCCTGATAATTTACAGTTATATATTTTTTCCACTGGAAGGATTAATTTTATTATTTAAATAAAATGAGTTTTCTAAAGAGGGATGAAAATGTGGGTTTTTTTTTTCCTTTCTATGGACTTGTCAGTACCTAGAAAAGAGTTTATTTGAGTTTTCCTTGTGATTTAAGTTAATGCTAGACTTTTAAAATGCTGAATGGAGGATTTTAAATGCTACTTATAATATTTTGAAACCAACAAAATGAATATTTTCTATTTAATTAAATTCAATAAACAATTATTGGAACTCATTATGACTAAAGTATATATTCCAGGTGTCTAAGGAATGCTAAAGTGGGCAAGGCATGGAGATTTACCCTCAAGATATTCACGATCCACCAGGACAGGGAGTTTCTCTGCAGATAGCTCATCCAAAAGCCACAAGCCAGCTGCGGTAAGTGCTCTTAGAAAAGTACAAGCTCGATGTGATGAGAGGACAAAGCAAGGAGATGATGTTTCTTGGAAAGGCGACATATAAACTTCAAAGAATGAGTAAGAATTTAAAAGTTCAGCACTGTAGATAAATAGATGAGTCTACGGAAGTGCGAAGAAGAGACATTACCAATGAATTGGAAAATAAAGAGCAAGTTTACTGGCTTTGAGGGTGTGTTAGGAGAATAGAGGGACAAGCATGTCAATCTCCATAATAAGCTTCTGTAATTTATCCTGTATATAATAGTGAACGTTAATGAATTGGGGAGAGATCCTATGTGAGCTGCACTTACTTGAGGGAGGTAGCAATGTCAGAATTGTGCTAGATAAACCAGAAGGGAGAAATCACGTTCAGATTGTGAACAAATTCTCCCCAGGTTTTATGACTGCTGGGCTTAACCCTGAAATCTTTTAGCCTTTATGGAGAGCAGGTAATGGTGGTGGTAATGATTGCAGCAGTGAGAAACAGAACTAAAACCATGCTCAAGAAGTGTAAGCAGGTTTTGTCAAACAGACATACTTTCATGAAAAGATAAGAATGATATAGTTCACTTGTTTGCTAATAGCAATTTTAAAGTCCTTTTGATGAAACTACTTTCTTCAGTAAAATAAGAACTTCTTCGTTTGCATTACTACTTTTAGGCTGAGACAAATTGAAGTCTAAATGTTGCAGTATAAAAAAATCAGTAACACAAAATTAGTGAGTTCTAAATTAATGAATTTTTAAAAATTTTACAAAATATTTTGATATGTTTGTGACTGAGGGACTTCGACGAATGTTGTCGACCTGTACTGATCATATTATTCGGAAATAAAATAAAAACTTTTTTCAAGTATGAGAGCAAAGAACCTCCCTCATAACTCACAAATCTGTTCATCTATAAATATATTCTATCTACATCATTGAAACAAGTAATTGGTAAAGAAATCCTTTTCCATGGACTATGAAATTTTTCAATGCAACCGAATTGTGCAAGCTCCGTGATTACTAATTTCAAGTTTGAATTTCTGCTTCTGACCTGTTGTTTTATTTTGTTCTTCAAATCTTATTCCTTCAGGCTTGCCCCACCCTCTGTGGTTTCATATCTTTCCTCCTGAGTATATACATAACCTATTTGTTTGGTTACTCAGACTGAGGCTTCAGACCAAGGAATTGGAAGTTGCTGCCTCTTGACAGCTTGTGCTTTATTCTTCTATCATAAAAAGGATCCTAAGTAAAGAACACCAGCAGTGACTTGTGTAGCTTCTGGGCATTTTTTTGTTCTTGTGATCTAAAGTCCACTTATTGTGTTTTCTGTTATTTGGAGGTCATCAAACTTTGATCACTAGAGGGGAGTGTGGGGTTTTGCCTTGATCTTTGAGATCACACTACAGGCTGATTTTTAAAAACACATATGAAAGGTTTATTTTAAAATAAAGCCATAATTCATTTGTATCAATGTAAGTGTTTAAGGATGGTATGATTCAAAACAGCGCTAATTAGGATTAATTTATAAATGGCAACATGGCCAGTGATATCCGAAGTCCTCAAATTCTTTGGATAGATTATTAAATCTCATGTTACTCTCCTTTTCTGTGTCTTTTTGACCAAATGTGTACAAACCTACTGTTGAGTTAGTGCATATGAATATGGCACAGAGGTGGTAAGAGGGGTAACCCACTATCCCATGTGCCCATGGTATCTGCTATTTACTGCATGCTACAGTCATGTTGGAAAGATTAAATTCCCTCTTGTCTTTTAATGATAGCACAATCATCTTTGAAAATGTAAATGAGTGTACCCTCCAATAAATAGAAGCAACAGGTCCTTTTATTTATTAAGTCATAGAATATATCACCAGAAAAGATTTTAGAGAACATGAAGGAACCTGGGCCTTAGTGACCTTCATGCTTACTCAAGGTCACAGAGGTAGATAAGAGGAAAGAGAGGAAAGAGGTATTTCCATAACATTCGGCTCCTGACACCAGTTCAATGCTTCCTTCCTTCTACCCCAATTTGTATAATTATATATTTTTACAAATTCAAAATTCAAAAGTAATCTTTTAGCAGACATGGATTTTGTTTTATTATCTAAATTACTACTTTCAATTATATAGATAGAAATAACAAACGCTTTCCAAATCTATCTTGATTTCATTGCATTGATGGACTTTCTACTTCGGGGAAGCATTTCACGAGAACAATGAAGAATCCGAGACCATTTGAAACCAAGCATGAATTACAGGGTATATGAAAGCATAGTTTTTTTTTATTTTGAAATTTGTGGTTTTAGGTTTACCTCTTCCTTTGTATGCCCCAAATTCCACTTTTCTTATCTTCTATTTTCTATACTCTAACAAATAGAAAGCAAATATTTTAAACAAATTATTCAAGAATAATCAGAATCCTTCTGAGTAGAAAGCACATCTAAATCATTCAAATTAAGAAAGATATTTGGGATTCTCAGATTTGCCTGTTATCTGTAGAGAATGGATTTCCTTCTTCACATAGGTAGGCTGTGAAGACTACCTATGATACTTAATTATTTATTTAATCACTCATGAACAAGTTAAATAATGACTATATTCATAAAATGTTGCATCAAATTCAGAGCTTGAAAAAAATGTAAATCATATAGTCCCTGGCCTCAAAGAATTAACTGTATTATTAGGAAAACATAAACAAGTTTAAAATAATTTTTGAAAAGGTATGATTAAAATTAAAGATGTCATAAATGCCACAATCACTAGAGGATGTCAGAAAGTGGGTGGGCCTTGAAAGATGGTTACAATTTGGTAAGTGGAGAAAAGAGAAGACCTGGGCATAGACACTTAAAAAGACTTGGAGTTAGCAATATATGAGCCAGATTTGAGAAACCATGAGTTGGCCAGTTGGGTTCCAGTGGAGAATCTATAAGGAAGTAGGTGAAGTTAATTTTGAGGCAAAAGTAAAAGGCTTTGAATACTAAGAAATAGTATAGATTTGATTCTTACAGATCAGCATTTCCCAAAATGTTCCTCTGCACAACAATCCCTGTCATTAATAATGATCTGTGGTTAGATAATTGGAAGAAACCTGCCAACCCTAGCCCTCTCCTGGCTATTTACATGCACATCAGAACATGCTAAAGACTCTGAAAAGATCTGCTCTGAAAACGCCATCAGACCATATTTAATCTATCATTTTCTCATTATTTTTAATCTCACAAGCTCTAGCTTTGTCCATCATTTCTGGTGTCATATGTTCCAGTGTGAAAAATTTCTCAGAATAAAATTTGGGTGTTTCTGCAGACAATAGCAATCAAGTCTTTAAATAGGAAAGTGGAGCAATGGAATTTCTCTTTTGGAGAGGTAAAATGAGAGTTGTATATATTCAAATAACTTCTGTCCAATTAAACAGGAACTAGAATATACAGTCTGTAACAATTTGTGCTTAATGGGTTGTTCTCCATGGTTTTTACCATTTCAACCATTGGATTACTAGATTTTATTGTTTTCAGACACTATCAAATATGATAAATCATTATAATGTTCAACAAGTTTGACAGCATTTTCCCGCTAGAATTTGTAAAGTGATGAGTCGCTTCAAATATTAACATACTTGATAAATATTAAATGACCTCCTATAGCAAAAACAAAATTTATTTACAAAGCAAAGGAAAATGAGCAAGATGCAAACGTAATAATTATAGTTTCCGCTTGATGACGTTGAAAATAGAGCAAATAAATGTCTTTAGGCTCCATGTAATGATAATTAAGATCAGTTAAACCATTTTATGATATGTTTATTATTGTTTTGAATAAGATATTTATTCACATCTGGTAATTATACATAAGTTGGATTTTAAAAGGATCTTTGAGTTCTAAGCCAGTGCTGTGGAAGAATGAGAACTTTTTCCTAGGAAAGGTATTATATTTTCTGAGCCTGGCTCATTTGGATATTTAGCTCTGCATGGGGTTTTTGCAATCAGATTGAAGTGCATTAAGAATTCCTCTCCTGAAAGTTTTTAAAACCACACGTGTCATTTAAATAGTCATTTGGCAATGTCAACATAGTGCTAGAGTAATAACCCTACCATAAAAAGCAGGTTTTCAGAAACCTACCACAGAAATAGCAAGCATGAGTGGACATTAAAAATAAAAGCTTCTTCCTAGCAACAACTCAAGGCGTGGTAAGAATTAAGATAATAACGTAACAGAAGCTTATTTCCAAACTGTTATGACTTCTGAAAATACTTAGGTTTTCTTTGTTCTTTAGTAAAAGCTATTTATTTTAATTGACAAATAAAAGTTGTATATATTTATGGTAGACCACGTGATTTTGTGATATATGTATACATTGTGGAATGGCTAAATCGAGCTAAATTTTTGCAGATAGAAACCATCAAAACTATCATTACTATCTTCTATTCAACAAGAAAGAGGTAGAGAAATGTGTATTTATACATACATGAATACACACACACACCAGCAAAGGGTTTTTGATAAGGGGTTCTAAGTGTTCTGTTAACCACAACATTAATTAAGGGGCTTCCCCTTAATGGAGGGAGGAGTGGAAAAGATAAGGCTTTCATTTGAGAGTGGGAAATTCCCTGAGGAATTAGTGGATTGATATCAAGGTGGATAAAATTGTGGCATAACAAAATTTTGCAAAATCGATAGACAATACTTATAGCCTTAAGGGTCCCACCAAAGAAATAGTACCGGTGGGCCATACCTGTAATGAGATTTATTGCAAGGAATTGCTTCACACAATTGTGGGGCTGGCTAAGCACGTCTGAAATCTGCAGGGCAGGCCATCTGGGCAGGCAGACCGGACACTTTCAGGCAGAAGCTGAAACCTCAATTCTCTTCCTAAGGCATTTCAACTAATTGAATCAAGCCCACCCATATTTTCTGGAATATTGTCCCTTACAGAAAGTCAATTTTAATTTTAAATGTTAATCACATCTACAAAATACCTTCAGTGCAACATCTAAATTAGAGTTTGATTGAATAACTGGGTACTATAGCCTAGTCAAATTGACAAATCTAACTTTTTATAACATCCTTCTCTTAAGAACTTGAATTCTAAATTAATCAATTTTTGTTCATTTTTACCTGATCTATGTATGTATTTGGTTATAGATTTCTAAAAGTTAGTAAAATATGTGTAGTAATATACGTTAAGGATATAAGAACTCCCATGTGATCGGTTGAAATTAGTTATTACTGAACATTTACATTATTCCAGGCACTTGGGTAGATACTAGGGTTTTCCAGTGAGCAAAGCAGACATGGTAGCTGGAATGACAGTGAAACATACAGATAGTTTATGTAAATGTCTTCAATTAATGTTTTCCTAGTTATTAATTATGTCAGCAAAGAAAAAATTTATTCTGCTTCCTACAAGCAAGCTATATTGAGTATTAAACATTCATTCAAAGAACCTATATTGAATGTTAGTTATTCATTATTTCTTTCAAAAAACATGTTTTAAAAATAAATTAAATTTTATTGCATATATTTAAGATATATTTAAGATATTCTACACATTGTTAGGTGATACATATAGCAAAAAGGTTACTACAGTGAAGCAAATTATCATATTCATCATCTCACATAGTTACCCATCTTTTTATTTTTGTGGCAAGAGCAGCTAAAATCAACTCACTTTGCTGGAATCCCAAATACAGTACAATTGCATTACCTATGGCTCCCATGTCCTATATTAGATCTCTAGACTTATTCATTCTACATATCTGCTACTTTGTTTCTTCTTACCCACATCTCCCTAATTCCTCCCCCTACTCCATCCTTGATAATCACATTTTATTGTGTGTCCCTGTATGTATAAAGATAACTTCTGTACAGTAGTTCCCCCTTAACCTCAGTTTTGCTTTCCATTGTTTCAGTTACTCAAGGTCAACTGTAGTCTGAACATAGGTAAGTACAGTCTAATAAAATACTTGGAGTGAGAACAAGACCACACTCACATGTCTTTTATTCCAGTGTATTATTATAATTGTTCTATTTTGTTATTGTTGTTACTCTCTTACTGTGCCTAATTTATAAACTTTATCATAGGTATATACATATAGGAAAAATCATAGTATATATAGGGCTCGGTACTATCTTTGGTTTCAGGCATCCACTGCAGGTCTTGGAATGTATCCCCCAAGGATAAGAAAGGAGGGGCTACTATATATTTGAATTGTTTTTAAGATCACAACTTTGTACTAAGACTTCACAGGTTTTGGAGATATAAAAATAAATAATAAACAATTCATGGGGTATTGCTAGATGTTTGAAAGGTATTTTGGGAAACTCCTGGGACAGTATAGAAAAACCACCCCCCAAATTGAGAGGGAGCCAAGAGACCAAAGAATGCCTCCCGGGAGTCCAGCGTGGTGAGTTAGATGAGTCTTTAGAGGTTACTTACAAGGGTGCCTACTCCTGGGCGGCACAGGAATTTCTTCCACAGGAGCTTTCTTGCATGCAAGATTGGCATCTGCCCACCTGTGGCGTTGGTTCAAATCCCTTCCTAATGAGTGATGCAGAGCTCTTACATTATATTGTTGTTTGTTCACAGTGAAACAAATCATGCACCATCATACAATGGGTGTTATGTTAATGATATTACAATTTTCCACTAGGTGGAGATTTTAGTATTACAATGAGCTCAAGGGCACTATAGGGCAGCTAAAGCAGCTCTGAAGCAGCCAGGGCCAGTCTGAGCCAGCTGGTTCAGGACAAGAAAGTGTCAAGGTACCCAAGAAAGTGCTGGGCAGTTTTCCTGGGCCCAGTGGTTATCTCGGTGTGTGCTTAATCTACTTTGTGACGATTTTTCTGAGCACTCTAGGCTAGCACAGTGTTTCCATTATGCGGTGGGGAACCTGCATTTTTCCCTCAGAAGGGTCCTTCTGAGAGGGACTCAGTGAGCAGAGAAGAGCTCACCCTATTGTGGGAGGCCTAGGAAGAATTGACCTGGAAAGTAAGGTTTGAGCTATAATATTGGAGGGACCTTTGCCAAATGGGAAATGGAGTAACAGGCTTAACAGAGAAGATTCTATACCTTGCAACAGTCACCCCTGGAAAAGGTGTATCCTGAAAAAGAGACCAGTAAATTTGTTGTTAACCAACCCCCATTTCTTGTTTTATCTCCTCTGTCAAAGAGAATGATAAATGGATGGGAAAATATTGATATAAGTGGAATAATACCTACAACTGTTGAAGACATTACCCGTGTTTCTTAGTGTTCTAAATCTGCAAGATGATAAGAGAGCATGGTCTTCCAGTACTGGTTTCTCCTGTTGGATCACTCTGCAGACAAATCTGTATGTTTGGAGAGCCGACGAGGTTAATCAGAGAGGGATGCAGAAGAAAGGAGAAAACATCTAGGGGAAGGATGTCTTCCTACCAGGCTCGGGAGAACACGAGCTCCAACAGAACGCTCTGCATTTTAGGGGACAGCGCTGTCAGCCTGCTCCAGCCATTTCATTTCCATTATGTTGTGTGAAACTCACATATTATTGATAAAAAGACTGAGACTCAGTGCGTTTGAGCGATTTGCCCAAGGTCACATGTCAGAGAGCTTGTGATTACAGGTAAGTTGGTTCACAGCTGGGGCTTCGGTGCTGTTTTCCTTATGCCTCTCAGCCAGGTATGAGTGCAAGGTGCGAAATGAAGTTATATGTTAGCAGTCTTTCTGACAGTGGATAATAGCTGACTGTTTCTCATAATCAAAGCCAGTAAGTGTCCTGCACTAAAAGAATGACCTAGACTTAATAACTAATTGAAAAGAGATGTGGTCTCTGTTAAATATCTTGCTAAAGAATACAAAAAAATCTTTATTTTCAGTTCCCCATTCTATTGAAATTTCTAGATTTTTAAAATAAGAAATATCAGCCTTTCTCTCATTTTGCAAAATGCCATATAAATTTATTGATAATCTATGATAAATTTTATTCAAAACAAACTTATTTTTCTACTTCATACTTTTTTTGATTTTACAATTGTACTTGTAGCCAAATTAATAATTCCTTATATCAGTAATTCAGCTTATTTGTATGGCTTTGTATGATTTTTTTCATTATGTTGTTGACAGGTGTTGTTAATATGAGTGTGATACTTTTATTCATGTAGATGTAATATTCCATCAGTGTACTTATAATAAATGGGTGTATACAATTCTCTCTGTGCATTCTCTCATACCCATTTCTTAGTTAAAATTTATGGTGGAAAATTAGAATGAAAGTAGTTTTCTTCTTTCTTTTACATAAAAAAGATGTCAGTATTAAAAGGAAAACACTACAATTGTGGGGGAAAAGGACCAGATTCCTTATGTTTTTTGTGCTGCTTTTATGGGGTTTTACATCCTCCTCACTCATCCCCTTGCCTTTTGTTCGGAGTAATGTATTCTGTGTTAGTAGCCTTTTCAGGCTTCTCCAATGCACAGGCTGCCAAAATTACGAGATTATGTACAGTGGGTTCATGTTGTGGACGTCCGTCCACCAGGGACTTAACAAGCTGAAATTGTCAACTTGGACTTCAACCAATGGCCTCAAGCTAGAAGGTAAGTGAAATTTCAGCTGTGCTACAGAACACTTGCAAGTGTGTCTTCATTAAATCAATGATGTTCTCCAAAACAGAGTTATTTCCAGTCAAAAATACAATTTGGCTCCGTTATCAGAGGATATAAAAAATTTTCAATAAACAAAAAGAGTCTCTGCCAGATGCTAAGAGGCAGATTGCATGTTGGTACCCCTTCCACTCAGAGATGATCTTCGTAAGAAGTGGCACATACTGTGATGTCATGTCAGCGTCGTCTCTGAGGGGTTATATTTTAATCCCTAAATGATAATTAGTTGGATGGAAGCTTCAAAAGTACAGCATCTAGCGGGTTACCATTACCCCTTTATTCTCAAGAACTCTTTTGATCTGTTTGAACCTAGAAAGAAAAAATAGCCTTTCTCGATTGTACCTAGTGTTTGTAGTGCTCAAAGACACTTGAGGAGAACTTTATTGTTCTTTGTGATGTGGTTTGAGATTGTGCTTAAAAACTATATCTATTAACTTTCCAGGAAGCAGAAAATGCACAGCATGTTAGGTGAACAACCACGTTTTCACAGTCATTCTGTCATTTACTCTCTGAACACACAGGCACAAGCTAAATGTAGTCTGGGAGCAACTTCAGAAGGAAATAGCCTCCTTTTAGACCAAAATACTCCTAGGAAGTTTACTAGGACTCTAAGTGTATTCACTTTATTTAGATGGATTTTTAAATAATAGGAAACACAAGTGTTGGTTTTGAATATTTGGGGTCGTTTCAAAATTATGGTGCACACATCTAGACATGAATGAAACTGAAGTCTGGAAATAAAATACGGGTGAGTTGACCCAATATCCTAGAAGTATCTTTTAAGGCTAAGATTTTTCAGGTTGAGCATTATATCACTGAATAAAAAGCAGTCTCTGAATTTATTATTTTATCTATCATATATTCTTTTGGGCACTCAGTTTTGCAGCTGATGTGAG
The DNA here is from genome assembly GCA_963574885.1 of Lepilemur ruficaudatus. Lineage (NCBI taxonomy): Eukaryota > Metazoa > Chordata > Mammalia > Primates > Lepilemuridae > Lepilemur > Lepilemur ruficaudatus. Next base: position 18,604 of record CAUYRT010074091.1, on the reverse strand, counting down.
CATTGGGGCTTCACCTGGCATTTGCTCATTCAATTGATTGACTGCCTGACTGATTGATTGATTGATTTGAGAGAAAAGAAGGAGGGCTGTTATGTGCTAGTACTTGGGCTAATTATTATTTGAAATCTTGCCTTCCAGGAACTTACAGTTTATATAAGGAAGATTTGTGAAAACAAATGTTTTTAGAAGTAGTAAGTCCAACTATAACAGAAGCTGGTGCCCAGGAGCAGAGAGGCCAGGATGTTTACTCTGGGCATTTACCCTGTGAAGGGCTTCACACAGGAGATGACTTTGAGCTGAGTCTTCAGTGATGACTAGGAGGCTTTAAAAATATCTAGGTGCTACACACACCAGATAAAATAATAGTAATAAATGAATAAAATGGTTGTGAACAAATAATAAAGTTATTTTCATTTTCCCTTATCACTGGTCTCAATTTTCAGATGTAATTATTTAACTATCACTGTCTTTGGTTATTTCTCTACTGCCATATCTAGTATTTTTACACATTCATCGGTGTTTCTTGAACCTGTTCTGCCCAATATTGCCAAGGCACCCCTCCTTTTCTTTTTTCCTACCTACATCCCACCATCTCAGTTTTGTCAGACAGACATTTACTTTATATTTTCAGAATGGATAACATTTAAATTCCATTATGTCACATAATTAAGTCTCCTGGGCCTGGTCTATAGCTCATTCTAAAAGTTGAAAGTCATTTAAAGATATTTCCATTATCGGGGTTATATTAAATAGTGTTCACTTCAAAGCCAAGTGGTGAGATATGGTTTCTCTACAAAATCACCATCAGCATCCCTGCCCTACTCTAAGGTGGAGAATACCATCAAAAAGGCTAAGTGAATTTCCTTACACACTGTGAACTGTTCAACATTGTGTTATATTTGTAGTTGTTTCTAATACATGCTATGACATTTCCTATAGAGTTTTCTATTCTTACAGATTCGAAAAGCCTCTAAGTTTCTTTTAAGGAAAAGTCACATAATTTTTTCATCTTATTACTAAAATTCTTTTGGTTGTTATTTATTCTCTATGGCCTTAACATTTTCTTGGAAATCACTGTCAATGTTTTCACGTAGACTGACGTCTGCTTTTCAAGTTTGATATAGGGCTATCATCGTGGGATTTTATGTTTTACATCTGCTGAGTTGGCTTCACTATTTACAAATCTTATTTATCCTTCTTATATTTTTTCCTGGAGTCCCTATCAAGTGAGTATTTCAGGAAGAGTAATTAGAAGGTAAATATTCTGAGTCTGTACCTGTCTAAAAATGCTTTGTTCTTCACGCTAACTGAAACTCTGAGTATAGAATTTGTATTAATTTGTGATCATAACAAATTATCAAACTTAGTGGCCTAAAACAACACAAATTTATTATCTTACACTTCTGTAGGTTCAATGCAAGCCTCATCAGACTAAAATCAAGGGATCAGCAAGTCTGCATTCTTTTCTGGGGTCTCTAGGGGAGAATCTGTTTCCGGCTCATTCAGCTTATTCCTGGTGCTTATGAGCTGGAGGTCCCCATTTATCTGCTAGGTGTGAACTAAAGACAGACCCATTTCCCGAGGCCACTGCCCCCTTGGTTTATGGCTTCCTCCCACCATCTTCAAGCCTGCAATGGTGGGCCGAATGCTCCCGTCTCATCTCTCTGACCTTCTATTGTCTCATCTCTTTCTGACTCAGCCAGGAAAGGTTCTCCAAAAGGAGTGGTGCCCATGTGAATATTCCAGGATAATCTCCACATCTCAAGGTCTATAACCTTAGTCTCATCTGCAAAGTTCCTTTTGCTGTGTGAGGTAACATATTCAGGTTTGGGTATTAGGTAGGTAGTATCTTTAGTGGCCATTGTTCTGCTCAAGTTCAAAAACAGTTTTTCCAGAGAAATTTAAAAGCACTACTCTTTTATCCCACGCTCAAGGATTATTAATAAGATATATTATGTCAATTTTATTTTTATTCTTTGCTTGGTCACTTTTTATCTCTCTGAAAGATTTAGGAAGTTATCTTCATCCTCTTAATTCTGACATTTGGTATGTCTAGTTGTGGTCTTTCTTCAACTCCTGTTTGGCGGTCAAAAGACCCTAACAACCTGACTTCTCAGGGCTTTCTTTAGGTCAGGAAAATTTTCTTCTAGTATTTGTTTTGAAAGAGTGATCATCATTCTACTTTTCACTTCCACCATTTGGTCTGTGTCTAAGGCATTTAGTAAATGTTTGCATGAGTGATAGATCATAAGGCTGGGCATAGCGATTTGGCTGTCAAGAGCGTAAGGAAATTAAGAATGTGTATATCTTAAGAAGAGAAGAAGCCAGAGGAAGAAACCAAGAAGAACACTTCCATTGAAGGCTGAGCAGAGAAAAAGGAAGGGCAGGTTGTCTTGTGGCATGACAACATTAAGCACAAAAGTACTTATGGTGGAATTCTATACCCTAAAATTTCCCAAATCTCCCTCAAATTATAGAACTCTATTTAATTTTCAAGAACTGTGGAAGTTTTACTGATCTGCTAAAAAGAGGCTTTCTAATGTTTTATAATTTGAAACTGCACTGTAAACTATAAACTACTGTTAAGATTTAGATTGTTCATATGATTACTGTTATCTCAGAACACTTTCATTCTTCAAAAAATACTTACCAACAGTTGTTATGAGATTGAAAGCAAGCCTGAATGATTTCAAGTCTTTTTCTCTCCCACTTTGCCTTGCTTTAATATTTCTGTTAGATTATATATTAAATATTTATGGTGTACTAAACTAATAAGATATATACCGTGGTTCCAGAAAGGGGATATCTGAAAGTGAGATTCCAGCTCCACAAAGAAAGAAAAACATTTGGAATAGTTGTGTTCCTGTTTAAAAACATTGAAGGAGAAAAGATTACAATTAAGAATATCTTTCTTTGAGATGCCATCTGAGCACGGATATTGTAGCAGCTCCATGTGCTGAGACATAATGAGCTTCTCAGTACTACTCTCCCTACAGAACAATACTAGGGAGTTTCTACCATCTGAACATATGAATATTTTTGCACCACTGGCCCCAAATAAATACTTTTATCCAGAGTCAGTCTTCTTGTCCTGGTGATTACAATAGCAAGGTAGAGAAAAATAAATAGGGCCTGCTGTACAAACTAACACTGTAATGAAGATCTAAATTTGCTCGTTATCTCTTGAAACAGCAGTTAGGAGGTACAGAGGGGACGGGATATTGCTGTTCTTTTGCGTACTCTGCAAGGAGAAGGAAGCAATTTGAATAAAATATCTGACAAATAAACTGTTGGGAATTTGTCAGAAGTGTGTTTCTGGTCTCTGCAGGAAGTCTGTGAGGAGAGTTGAAGGCCCGTAATGATGTGGAAGTCTTTGCCCCTGTCTTGGATACACGGAGCACATAGGAAATCTCTTCTGCAACTGCGTCTTTCCGTGTCTGTGCCTGTCCCATAGGGGACACTGCCACCCTCCAAGAGCTAGTCAGCTGGCACAAATCCAAAAGATTTCTCTCAAGAGGTTATTCCACATGTGGTGAATTTATCTATCTGAATCATATTTACTTTGCACCCAGATTTAGTCACCTGTGCAATTTATACCTGGACCAATTATTTACTTTTAAATATACTGATGGTCTCCACCTGCCACAAAGAACTGAAAAATAAGAACCATCTTTTAGAAAGCTGTCTTTAAAAAGAACGATAAAAATAGCTAACTATTTTCAAGACTACATTTTAAAGAAGAAAACATCCATTTCTCAAATAAGTCATTTCATGATTTCAAATCTAATAGAATTTATATGTTAAAAGCTTATTTTAATGCAATTTTTTAGATGAAAAATTTAAAGATTTCGTTAAAAGTAACTTTGAGGAATCATTTAAATTGATTGAAAGTTACTTTATGGTCTTAAGGTCACAAGCTGAAATGTCTACATAGTTAAACAGTCTATAAGAAATTGTATCTGATAAAAAAGGGGGGATAGGGTGGCTATAATATGCCATACAATAAAATAAATGTAGCTTCTATCAATCTGAAATGGGAAGTGAATTGCGAGTTTGGAATGCCTTCATAAAGAATAGTCATTTTATTTCCCTGAGGCTTGAAACTAAAGATTTTTTGGCAATACATATTTATACTTTCTTAATAAAACAATGTTATAGATTGATTTCCATATTGATAAAGATCATGGAAATTGTCTTGGCAATAGAAAAGTATATAAGGTTTTCTGGTAATAGACTCCCTACCTGTGTGATTTTTAAAATATATTTATTTTTTCCTGTCCATTTGGAAATCTTTTTTGGTTACAGACCAGTCACCAGGGAGAACTCAAGGCTTCTGTTCTCACTTCTCTTTAGGAAGGGTATAATCTGAAGAATTTTAGGGATGCCAGTCCTAAGGGCATAGCGTTCGTTCATATTCTTTGAGTTTCTATTTCTCTCTCCCTCCGAGAAAAAAAACTATCTTTCTAGAGAACAATTATTGAAGTCAAGTTTATGGGCTTACATTTCCTACTATCCCAAATTCAGACTTCTCTCTGCATCTCTCCAACTCTAATAGAATGGCTCACTATATTTTGGGTATTTGTGCTGTTGCTTTCTGAGCTTGGACACTCAGGGATTTTTTGAAAATATATGGCCTCTTCTGTATATCTTCTCCCAATCTTAGTCTTTCCAGAGCTTTTTAATTTTCCAGGGCTTGAGAACATTTGGGATTACAACAGCAAAAGAAGTTCTTTTTTTCCATCATCTGTTTCCCTGCAGCAATAGAACTGAAATATGTGTATTACCCCTAATCTTTGTTTGTTCCTTTCAAGCAGGTCGAGCTGAGTTTGTAAAACTTCAGATGTATTAGGTTGTCCCACACTTCTACCTCCTCCAAAGCTGTTTGGTGGATCAGGTCCCTGCCTTTTCTTTTCTTTTTTATTATTTCAGTTTTTATTACAAGATCAAACCTGTTTTTTTAAGCTGATGAGTCTTTGTCCTAAAGATTCTCCTTTGGTTTCTTCTCAAAACCTAAACAAGTATACTATATTTGACTGGGTATATTCACTAACTCTGGTGAAAGCAGTCTAAATTAATACGTGAAATATAAAACTACCTCCATTATAATATGTTGAGAAACTGGAAAATTAAACCCAACAACAAGCAGAAGTAAAGAAATAATAAGAACAACAGTAGAAATAAATGAAATTGAAAGCAAAAATAATAAAGTTTAACAAACTTTTAGAGAGACTGACCAAGAAAAAAAGAGAGGAGATAAAAATTACCAACACAAGGAATGAAACAATGGGTATCATATAGACTCTCCTGATATTAAAAGGTTAATTAGGAAATATTACAAACAACTGAATGTGCATAAATATGAGAACTTAAATAATATGGACCAATTTCTCAAAAGACATAAACTACTACAACTTACTAAACAACAAGTAATCCAAAGAGTCATATATCTGTGGAAGAAATTTAACTTATAGGTAAAATTCTTCCAACAAATGAAACTTCAAGCCCAAAAGAATGAATTCAATGATGAGCTTTACTCAACATTTTAATTAAAAAATACCAGTTCCTTACAATCTTATGTGAAGAATAGAAGATGAGACATTTCTCATGCAGTTTTTGAGGCCAACATTACCCTGATATGAAAACTAGATAAAAATATTACAAGGAAAGAAAACTATATACCTCAGGAACATAAACACAAAAAATCCTCAACAGAATATAAGCAAATCAAACTCAGTAATATGTAAAAGATAAAAATACATCATGACCAAGTGGGTTTTATCCTGAAGATGCAAGGCTGGTCTAACATTCAAAAATCAATCATTGTCATTATCATATCAATAGACTATAGAAGCAAAATCATATGGTCATTTCAATAGATACAGAAAATCACTTGATATAATTAAACATTTATTCATGATAAAATCTCTCAATAGGAAGGTATTAAAGGGGACTTTCTTAACTTGATAAAGAGCACCTACAAAACCCACTGGTAACATTGTACTTCATGTTGGAAAACTAAATACATTTCTCCTAAAATTAGAGAAAAAAACAAGAATATCTGCTCTTACCATTTAAATTCATCATCATAGTGGGAGTCCCAGCTGGTGTAATAAGACAAGAAAAAATAATGAAAATGTGACATATCAAAACTGTAGAGTGCAGAAAAAGTGGTTTTTGAGTTATATCATGCTCCAATATGAATGTTTATGCCCCCCATTCATATGTTGAAATCCTTATCACTGAGGTGATGGTATTAGGAGGTGGGGACTTTGGGAAGGTGAGTAGGTCATGGGGGTAGAGCCCTCATGAATGGGATTAGTGCCCTTGAAAGGGAGGCCCAAGAAAGACCCCTTCCTCTTTTTGCTACATGAGGTTAGAATGAGAAGACCACTGTCTGTGAAGAAGAAGACCTTCAGACGACATCAAGTTTACAAGAACCTTGATCTCAGACTTCCCAGTCCAGAACTGTAAAAAATAAATTTCTCTTATTTATAAGCCACCCAGTCTATGGTATTTTATTATAGTAGCCCAAATGGACTAAACATCTATAGTCTTAAATGTTTATATTGAAAAATAAAAGAATGTAAATTAATGAGTTAAGTGTCTAGTTAAAATAGTTAGAGGAAAAAAATCTACCAAATAAACTAAATAAGAATAAGAATGGAAATAAAAGAAGGGAAAAACAGAAATTATTGAAACACACAGTAGATATACAAAAGGGAAGCTATACAAAGCCAAATATAGCTTATGAATATAATTAATAAATTAACAAGCCATTGGAAGAACTAAAAAGGGCAAAAAACAAAAGGTGCAAATAAACAACAGTAGAAATTTAAAATGGGGGCAACTGCAGATGCTACAGAAATTTTTTTAAAAAACAGCAGGATAGAAAAAATAATTTTTTCCTAACACATCTTAAAACTTTGAAGAAATGGGTGCATTTCTAGAAAAATTTCATGTATGAATGTTCCCTTGAGAAGCAGCAGCATAGCTAAATAATTTTATACTTACTAAAGTAACTGAACTCGTAGTTAACAGTTTCTCATAGTAACAAAATGTGAAAAAAATGAATATTATCAGACTGTCAGAGAACAAATAATTTCAGCTTCATATGGATTATTTCAAATAATAGAAAAAGAGAGAATGCCCCATAACTTATATAAAAGGCTAGCAAGATCTTCATGCTAAAACCTGACAAGAACAGTATAAAGGGGGAAAATTCACAGAATAATTACATTTAATAATACACCTGCAAAAATCCTAAACAAAATATAAGAAACTCAAACCTAGGAATATATATAAATTTTATGAAACATGAACAAGTGGTGTGAAAGGTAAAGGTGAATTTTCCAAGACTGATCTCCACAGGAGTATTTCCAAAGAAGAAGAAATTGCCTCATGTAAAACTGCACATTCGCACAGCACCACGGACAGCGTGCGGGCCCAGTGCTGCTAATAGAACATTCTGGTTAGCCCCAAGACCTGCCTCCCAACCACCCCATCCCTATCTTGCCAGGGGTAGATGGCTTCTCTAACTGTGAAAGCTGATGTGGGGACTCCTGCTTTCGGCTTGCCACATGATAAAGCTACCATAACACAAGATTTGGACCTCAGTCTCAGACCACAACAGGGGAAGAGCTGGTGTCCCTTTCAAGCCACAAATGCTGAGCTCTCTGCCAGACTAGGGCTGGAAGACAGCCTCTGTCACAATGTATCACAGTTGCATACTGAACCATAATCACAGCATGGAGTGGCAGTGATTCCCTAGTAATGCAGCTGAGAAGCTCATAGCCCAGTACGTGGGGTCTCTTTCCCAGAGTCTTGTCTGGTCCTACAGGATTAGTGTTCATGATGTGCAATGTGATAGGCGACACCTGCCCCTGTTCCTGTCTCCCGGAAGCCATGGGTAATCAAGACCCATGCTCTAGCAAAGTCCTTAGACTTGACCTGCCCTCGGGTACTATTATAACAACGATGTTATAGAATGAATGTTTGTATCCCCACAAAATTCAGTGAAGCCCTAACCCCCAATGAGATGATATTTGGAGGTGGGGCCTTTGGAAAGTAGTTAGGTTTACATGAGGTAATGAGGGTAGGGCCCCCTCATTCTAAGAGTTGGTGTCCTTATAAGAGAAGGAAGAGACTGGGGCTCACTTTCTCTGTACTCTTTGAGGACACAGCTCGGAGGTGGCCATCTGAAAGCCACGAAGAGAGCCCTCACCAGAACCTGAGCATGTAGGCACCCTGATTTTCAACTTCTAGCCTCCAGACAAGGAAAATAAATTTCTGTTGCTTAAGTCACCCAGTCTATGGTATTTTGTATGGCAGCCTGAGCTGGCTAAGACAGTGAGGAAACAAAAAGAAAAGGGAATTTGACTTACCCTCCAGTGATTAGAATGGGACGGTGCAATTATTAGCTTTCCTCCAGGGTAGCTAGATGAGTAGTTCTGTCAACATGTGCTGACTGAACCCCTGATTGAACTTCGGTTGAATTCTTAGAACTAAATCAAGAGGATATCCTCGTGTACTTTTACTTCGCTGACATTTTAATGGTATTGGAGTGTGGGAGATGGGTATCTTTGATAGTTCACTTCCAATTAAAAATAATCTGAATACATTTTTCCACGTTCTCAGAATATTTTTCTCTTTTCTGAGGAGCTTCTTGTTCATTACTATGATAGTCTCATCAGTCATTAGAGTTCAGAGGGTTAGAGTTAGATCCTTCCTAGTTTATATATTTAAATTATAATAGCATGTGATCTGTGGGGCTCCTTGTTTTCACAGTGGACTTGGGTTATCATTTTAATCCTACATGCTCTCAGATTAACAAATTTAGGGAAATACAATACTGTGATAGCTAGCTATCTAAGTTCAGCAGAAATCACGTAAAAGCAGTGTTTTTCTTTTCTTGTAATCCCCGTTATATTTCAGTAATATAAAGTCATACATGGCATGTTTCAGTCAGTAACAGACTCATGGTCCCATACAATTATAATATTCTATTTTTATTGTATCTTTTCAATGTTTAGACATGTTGATATACGCAAATACCATTGTGTTACAATTGCCTATGATATTCAGTACAGTATCATGCTGAATAGGTTTGTAGCCTAGGAGTAATAGCCTATACCATATAGCTTAGGTATATAGTAGGTTATGGCATCTACGTTTATGTAAGTACACTTTATAATGTTTGCACAATGATAAAATCATCTAAGGATACATTTTCCAAAACATATCCTTGTTCAGTGAGGCATGCCTATAAATAATTATAACACAAATACCATATCTAAACAACAACAAATACAGCAAGACACAAGGTGTAGAATGCATAGTTTTGAATTTGATCTGCCATCTGCTTTGGCTAGATCTAGCTTTAGTCTCCCTTTATTTAAGAATCAAGTCCTAGAGTTTAAGTATTGTGGTACTGTAGGAGTTCAATATCTTTAAGCCACTTCCTATACTCCTCGCATAGTCTTAAATTGCAATATAGTCCACCAGCAACTCAAGAAGTGGTTGCCCGGTCTACTTACACCATCTAAACAAATAACCTCGTTGCACAGTAAAACCTGAAATAAAATGTTTGCATCAAATTAACTACTATCCAGCTGCTCGCAGAAGGGTGCGAAACCTGCAAAGTAAACCATGTTTTATTTCACTCATATGCTGAAACCATCTTGCAGGTGGTATATTGAAACAGAAAAAAATAAATATATTTCTTATTTTAAATATGTTATATACATGCTCATTTAATGTTGAGCATGGGATCTTGGAAACCACAACTTTAAGTGAAACAATATATAACAAAACCAATTTTTTCACCTTATCAACGTTATAAGGAGACAATATTGAACAAAATGACATTATTTGAGGACTCCGCTGCACTATACAAAGACAGAAATAAAATAACACAAATCACTTAGTCTTACCTTCTTGCTGCCTGAATTATGAAATAATGTATCATTAGGTCTAATTTTTTAAAGTGTTCAATTAAAACATATCTGGGGTTATGAGCCCAGGTTTGCTACATTACAGGCACTGACCATTGCTCTACACAAACATTTTTGGAGCAGCACAAAGCAAATCCCTTCCTCTTCTTTTATGGCAGGGGCTTATGATAGCACTGTGACACATATGTTTCCAATTAATCTCCTGCTAGGCTATCTGATTGAATTACACAATCACTGGAATGTTTTAAAGGCTTAACTAATTTGAAGCATAGCCATAGGTTAAACACTGTTGAACCATCACACTTGAAATAAATGTTTAACATAAACAAATCATTTCACAGATACAAGCATGGCTAATGAGGTACCATAATAAGGGGAGGCAAATGTCTTTGTCTTATTTTGTCCTTTTACCCAAAACATTATAGTGCCTTATTTTTAATAAGGTACAAGAAGAATTTTCCATTTATTACAGTATAGACAAACAATCTGAATAATTCAAGCTCTGTTTACAGAGCACAAAGTGAGGTTCAGATTTCATAAATATTCATGATTAGTGTGGGTAAGCCATCCAGATAATTCAGAAACCACCCTATCCCTGCACAGTTCAATTTGCTAGTCTAGAGAGAACCAATTTACGAATAATCATGACATCTCCGCTTTGCCAAGTATAGAGCCAAAGAAGACAAAATACTTACCTATTTTTTTAGCTTAATTCAGATTGTTGTTTCAATTTGATTATGAGGGATTATGTGGATTCGGTCATAGAAAGAGATTGTGCACAGTCCCCCCAAATTCCTGGCCTATATTTTATATATGGCGTTTCTTTTTTCTTCCATTTTCTTATTCTCACTTTCTGCCCATGGAATGGACAATGAGCATAAAAGACGGCACTTAGGTCTTAGCTTCCAGTGACTTCATCCTATTAGGTGACACCAGCACCTTGTGAAACTGTTGCTCAGAAGGCAGCAGCTCTCCCTCCTCTGGGAAATGGTTTCCTTTACAAGGACATTCCAGAAACATAGGCCAGATTGTAAGTAAAATCCTAGCTGAGAAGGAAATAACAAAATGACATATAAGATTTTGGCAAAAATTTAAAATCCCTGTCCTTCTACTTACCTCTACTGCTTCTTTTTAAAATAAATGTCTTTAGTGGCTAGAAAACCATTATACAAGGGAAAGAACTAATGAGAAATCATTGTGGAAAACAGTCCATCAATGAAAAAAGGAAAATTTTTAAATGGTAATTAAAAATAAGAGCTATGAATGTAGTTCTCAAATGCAAACCTTGTGTTATATTTTAGGCTTATCTATGAAGAATGATCTCAGATCACCTTACTTTCCAGAAGTCCTCGAGCATGCAGTGCTTTTCTTCTGAAGCCTTGCAAGTTTCGTAAGTATCCCCTTTGTTTATTCAGTATCTATTGAAAGGCCGTTGCCACAGCAGAACAAGACTAAACAGTCTGATACTTGAGGGTGGATCAGGGCTTTCAAAAATCTTCCCAATAAGGAGGCAGAGAAGCCGACAGACACTCAGGGACAGCATCAGGATTTCCCCTGTCTATTTTCACAGTGGAGTGACCAGAACTCTGCTATTTTCTTCCAGGAGCAAGTATGCCTGAGCCTTTAATACCTATGCATTTCCTTGCCATAAACTTTTTCTGTTTGTCTGGGCTTCACATCCTAAGAAATGGCTACAGCAGAGCTAGAGCTCCCTAGCAGATTTGTAAGAGGGGTATCTGTTTTATTTGAAGTTGGTAATGATAGAGCAGTGACTATGGGACATGTGGCAATGGGAAGGGCAGGAAGGAAAAGGTAAAGACAAGCTGGAAAGAAAACTAGGGGAGTATATCCTAGCACCTGTATGATTCTGACAACTATTTGTTTATAGGTCTGTTTCTACTAATGGAAAATTCCCTGAGGAAAGGGACTATGTCTTATTCGTAATTGGAATCATTGCATCTGGTATAGGGAGGTGAAATTCTCCCACTCTTCTGCTCACCTTTCCTTTCATCTTCTTTCTCTTTCCTCCCCAAGGGCAGAGGAGTTGCTCATGTATTTAGTCAGAGTTTACAGTATTGACTGGGTCATATTGATCAGCAAATAAGGCCACTGATCATACTCATCTGTGGGATAAGAAGTTAAATGAACCAAGAACAGTGAGCTCTAATAGACAGACTAGGAGGGACTAGGAGTCAATGGCCTGCAGCCTGGTGGATAAATATTTCAAACAACAGCAAGCAGCACATTTATGTTTGCTGGACATGGACCTCTGGTCAGGTAGATGGAATCACTGACTGAAATATATCCCAACTAGATAGATTCTCTATTATCACATGGGAGGGTCAACTCTTAAAATAAATTTTTCTAATTCTTGGATTTGTTACTAGCATACACATAGATGTTAGAAATAAATGTTTCACTAAGGTTTTAATTCATTAATTAAAATGTTTATCAGGAGCCTATTTCATCCATCCATTTATGCCCTTTATGCTATGCAGAATTGAATGATCTGCATACTCTGCAAAGACATCAATCTAGAATCTGTTCCTACTGTCAGACAGAGCCGGCTTCATGAGCGTGCAACCTGTGAAGTCACACAGTATCCCATACTCAAAAGGGATCCACAATTGATTTGATGCCCTGGTGTCATGGTCTGGAAATTCTTACAATTTTTTAACATGGGGACTTGCATTTTCCGTGGAGCCCCAATTGTGTAGCTGGTCCTGCTTTCAGAGTAAGGATAAAAACATAACAGATAGGATTGTGTGAATGTTTAGTTAAACTTTCTTTAAAAAGCCAATGGATATTAAGGATATATAGACAAATAGCCCATAGAGTTATCTCAAATCTCAGTATTCAGAAGCTGGTATGTCCCGGGATTTAGCTTGCTGTCAAGCAAGGAGACTATGAGATGTGAAAACCAGAAAGTCAGAAGAAGAGAGGCTGACACAAGAAAAACCCAAAATTGTGAACGTGTGATCTTGGTGTCTAAAAATTGAGGTAATTCATTTGTTAATTAGCTAGATTTAACCATTTCACAATGTATATATACTTCAAAACATTGTGTTATACATGATAAATACATGCAATTTTATCTGTCAATTTAAAAACCAAAAATTAAAAGCAACACGCTTTCATCTTTAAAAATAAATTAAAATGCAAAAAGTAGATGGATCCATGTGCTTTTAAGAAGGCGTGGTCTCTGGGGCAGTTCCCTGCTCCCATTTTTATTTATTTTGTTTTTATTTTAAATTTTATTATGTAAACTTTTAGACATCATAAATGTATAGAAAGAATAGTATAATTGACCTTTCTATATCTATTATCCAACTTCAATAGTTATCAGTATTTTGCCAATCTTGTTTCATTTGTTTCTCCATTTTTAATTGGAGTATTTTAATTCAAATTTATTTCACACACAAATACTTCAATGTGTGAGTCTAAAAGATAATGATTATTTTTGGAAGACAACCTAAATACCATTGTCACAGCTAACAAAATCGACTATATTTTAAAAAATTTTTGATGCTTAGCTTATGTTCAAATTTCCTAAAAATGCCTATTTATAGTTACTTTGTTAAGTTAGGATCCAAACAAGGATTGCCAGATCAATGTTGTGGAGCTTTACCCCTATATTTTCTTCTAGTTGTTTTACAGTTTCAGGTCTTACATTTAAGACTTTAATACATTTTGAGTTAGTTTTTGTATATTTTGTGAGACAAAGATCTAATATCATTATTCTTCATGTGGATACACAGGTTTCCCAATATTATTTATTGAAGAGATTGCCCTTTCCCTATTGTGTGTTCTTGGCACCTTTGTCAAAAAGCAACTGACCAAAAATATGTGAGTTTATTTCTGTGATGTATATCCTATTTTACTGGTCAATGTGAATGTTTTTATGCTAGCACTATGCTGTTTTTATTACTATAACTTTGTAATATATATTGCAATCAGGTAGTGTGATGCGTCCTGAATCTAGAAGCTCCTGTTTTAGGTGCATATATATTTAGGATTGTTATGTCTTCTTGCTGAATTGCCCCCTTTATCAGTATAGAATGACCATCTTTGTCTTTTTTTTTTTAACCATTATTGATTTAAAGTTAATTTTATCTGATATGAGAATGGCTATACCAGAGTGAGAATAATTTAGTAATTGGGAATGGAAGAAAAAAAAAAAAAAGAACGGCTATACCAGTTTGGTTTTGGTTTCCATTTTCTTAGAGTATTTTTTTCCATCTCTTTACTGTGAGTGTCTTCATGTCCTTGTGAACGAGATGGGTTTCTTGGACAACATATACTTGGGCAATGATTTTTCATCCATTCAGCCAAACTATGTCTTTTAATTGGAGCATTAAGACCATTCACATTCAGTGTTAGTATTGATATGTGGGGCAGTATTCTGTTCATCATATTATGTGATACATTGTTGTTTTATTTTCCCTCTTGTGTTATTGTTTTATAAGAGCTGTCAGTTTTAATTTTGGGGTGTTTTTACACTGGTGGGTATCTGTTGTACTCTTCCATGTATAGTGCACTACTGAACATTTCCTGTAGGGCAGGACTAGTACTGACAAATGCCCTTGGAGTTTGCTTATCTGGAAAAGTCTTTATTTCTCCATCATTTATAAAACTTAGTTTTGCAGGATATAAAATTCTTGGCTGGCTATTTTGTTTAAAAAGTTAAAAATGCAGCCCTAATCCATTCTGGCTTGTAAGGTCTCCACTGAGAAGTCTGTTGTTAGCCTAATGGACTTTCCTTTGTAGGTTAGTTTTTGCTTTTGTCTTGCAGCTTGTGGAATTTTCTCCTTTATTTCGATTTTGTCCAGGTTGATGACTATGTGTCGTGGAGATGCCCTATTTGCTACAAATCTTCCCACTGCTCAATTACAAAGTTGTATCTGGATATCTGAATCTCTGGCAATACCAGGGAAGCTTTCCTCAATAATTTCCTCAAATAGGTTTTTCATGCTTTTTCTTCTCCCTCAAGGACACCTATAGATTGTATATTGGTTCACTTTACATAGTCCCATATTTTCCCTGAGTGATTATTCACTCTCTTTTATTTATTTATTTTTATTTTTTATTGTTTGCATCTTTGACTGACTGGATTAATTCAAAAGCTTTGTCTTCGAGCTCTGAAATTCTTTCTTCTGCTTGATCTAGTCTGTTCTTGAAACTTTCTGCTGTATTTAAAATTCCCTAAATGACACCTTCATTTCTTTAAGTTCTGTTATATTCTTTCTTATGTTTTCTATCTCATTAGCAACTTTTTCATTTTTTTATTCATGTCCTGAATCTTTTTTTTTAGCTTCTTTGTGTTGGCTTTCAACTTTCTCTTCAATTGCACTCATCATATTTGCCATCCATAATCTGAATTCCATTTCTGACATTTAGGCAATTTCCTTTTGATTGGAGTCTATTGCTAGAGGTCTATTACGATCTGTTGGAGGTGTCAAAATAGATTGTTTTGTTTTTTTTTCATGTTGCCAAAGTTCTTTGGATGGTTTCTCCTTATCTGAAATCTCTTCTCTCAGTTCAAGGCATATAGGTTTGCAGTGCTCCTGCTCTCCTTTGCTGGAAACTCTCCTATTTAGTGAGAAGATGAAGAAGTTCCCAGGTGATACTTTTGCGTCTATTCTGGAAGATTGATCCTGTAGGAGAAGGTGTATTCTCTGTGATTTTGTAAAGCTGTTCTACATTGTCCCTTCCCCCTGTGGTGATCACAGTCCAAAGCCAGTGCTGGGGGATATTTTTGTGGAGCGGTTGGTCCCTAGACTGCTGTTGGAAGCTTGGGCAGGAAGCTAGGTGAGCCCCTCTCCATGAAGGTAGGTATTGTGAGATATTGCTCTGCCTGGATCTCCCCACAGTGGTGGTAACGGCTGCTTCATGAGGTTATCTAGGCAGTGGCTGCAGTGTCAGGCCTGCGGGCATTTGCTCCACCCAGGTCTAGATGTAATGGAGGTATGTGGAGGGGCATGGCTTGTGGCTAGCAGGTCCATGGTGGAAAGCTGGATTGCAGGCATGGTGCTGTGTGGTTCAGTGGGGGTGTGGCCTGCCAGTTTGTGGATGGACCTCTGGGAGCACCAACCTCAGTAGGGTACACTGAACCACAGGTCCACTTGGGCATGGCCCACCAGCTGGCAGGTAGGTCTGTGGGGGTGCAGACCTTGGTATGGCTGCATGCAGAGTTGGGGAGCTTGTTCCACTGGCAAGTGGGGCTGCATGGGCTGAGCTTCTGGATGACTGGGGCTCTCTCTTTGCACAAGTCCCACTGGGCCTGCTACTGTGGGACCTCTTGAGTGGTGTTGATGCCCACTCCACTCTCATTCTCTTGTGGAGGGGACACTTGGCTCCTAGTCATGGGTGTGCAAGAGCCTTTGCACTCTTTGCTCCTTCTGGCTGAGAAAAGGGCATGTGGGGGCAGTTGCAGTGAAGCCAATCCCTATGTAAGTCGGATGCTCCAGACCCAAGACCTCAGAGTGATGTCAGCTGCAGCAACCCAGGAACAGAGAGGCCAGCATATCCCTGCTGAGCCTGCTCTCCAATGCAACTTTACTATACAGTTTCCAAGCAATTCCCTGATCAGAATGGAGGCCTGCAGTGGTGGTGTCCCCTGCCACACACACAAATACAGCTCAAATTGCTGTGTCCATGTGGAGAGTGTGGGGCCCGGGGTTCTTTCCTTTATCCCTTCCCCATGTGTAAGCATCTATCCTAGGTACCTTCCGATCTTGACAAGTAGGTCTCCCCATCCCCATCTCCTTTACTCCAAAAATCTCCCATCACCTTTCTGATGATTCACAATGCTCTCTCCAAGAGGGCCTATCCATAGGTGGGCATCTACTTGCAACTTTTGATCCTCTCCTTGAGAGTGGTGTGTATGGGCTGCTTCTAGTTCGCCATCTTAGCTCCTCCTCTTGCTATTGACTTCTAGTTTTATTATATTGTGATCAGAGAAAATACTTGATATGATTTCAGTTTTTAAAACATTTTAGGGCTTATTTTGTGCCTTAACATATGGTTTCTCTTTGAGAATGATCCATGTGCTAAGGAAAATTTTACGTATTCTGGAACTTTTGGATGAAACATTTTGTAAATATCTAATAGGCCCATTTGTTCTACAATACTATAGATTAAGTTCAATGTTTCTTTGTTGATTTTCTGTCTGAATGATTTGGCCAATGCTGAAAGTACAGTGTTGAGGTCTCCAATTATTATTATATTAGGGGCTGGCTCTCTCTTTAGCTGTGATAATATTTGCTTTACATATCTAGGTGCTTCAGTCTTGGGTCCATATATATTTAGAATTATTTTATGATCTTGTCTTAAATTGATCCCTTTATCATTATTTAATGACTTTCCTTATCTTCTTTTATAGTTTTTTATTGAAATCTATTTTATTTGACAGAAGTATAGCTACTCCCACTCTTTTTTGGTTTTCATTTTATGGACTATCTTTCTCCTTCCATTTATTTTCAGTCTATGCATGTCTCTATAGGTGAAGTAGGTTTCTTGTAGACAACATATAATTGGATCTTGTTTTTTAAATTCATTCAACTACTGTATGTCTTTTGATTGGTAAATTTTATCCATTGACATTCAATGTTACTATTAGTTGATCTCAATCTTCTTAAATTTGGTAATACTTGGATTTTGTCCTAACATATGATCTATTCTGGAGAATATTCCATGTGCATTTCAGAAGAATGTGTATTCTGCTACTGTTGGATAAATGTTCTATGTATGTCTGCTATGTTCATTTTGTCTAAAGTGTAGTTTAATTCCTGTGTTTCCATATTGATTTTCTGTCCAGATGATTTTTCCATTGTTAAAAGTGGTGTATTGAAGTCTCCCACTATTATTATATTACAATGTATCTTACCTTTCAGATCTACTATTATGATATTGGCTTTATATATTTAGGTGCTCTGATGTTGGCTCTCTATATATTTATTAAGACAATTGTTACATCTTATTAGTGAATTGACCTTCTTATTATTATATAATGACTTTCTTTTTTTTTTAATACTTTTTCACTTAAAGTCTTTTTATCTGATTTAAGTATAGCTACTCATACTCCCTTTTTATTTTCATTTGGATAGAATGTCTTTCCCATCCCTTCATGTCTAATCTATGTGTCTTTGATAGTGAAGTGAGTCATCATAAAGTTATGTCTTGCTATTTTTTCCATTCAGCCAGTATATGGTTTTTTGATTGAATAATTTAATCTATTTACATTCAAAGTAATTTTGATAG
Source organism: Lepilemur ruficaudatus (assembly GCA_963574885.1). Taxonomy (NCBI): domain Eukaryota; kingdom Metazoa; phylum Chordata; class Mammalia; order Primates; family Lepilemuridae; genus Lepilemur; species Lepilemur ruficaudatus. Next base: position 395 of record CAUYRT010074091.1, on the reverse strand, counting down.
GTAAGGATTTACTACAGCCACTTTGTTGTTTTTCCATTGTTTTTAAGATCCTTTGTTTCTTTCTTCTTCTGTTGCTGCCTTCCTTTTTTTTTTTTTTAATTGGGGGAAAACTACAAAGCATTTACAGTACAGTGTTTACAGTCACAATTTGTAGTGAGCTGATTTCCCAAAATATATTACCACTCAAGTTGACTTATCCTGTTACGTTCAAAAATCTACTCTGTCAAAGTAGTCCATAGAGTACATACATACTGCTCCAACTGTATCTATGTACAACCAACACTCCATTTTAAGTGTACAATTAAATGATTTTCAGTGAATTTACCAAGGTGTACTGTTAATCACATGTATCAGTTTTTGAGGAATTCCTTTCCCCTATTGAGACCCCTAATTCC
>CAUYRT010074090.1:0-40771 GCA_963574885.1 Lepilemur ruficaudatus | reverse complement strand
GGGTCTCATTCAAAAGAAATGTCAACAGTCTCATATCATTATTATGTCTATGCTAGATATCATCTTTTGGCACCCAGCATCTATTTTTACCTTCTCCTACGCTCTTCCCTCATCCTGCACAGCAGAGGCTAGAAATCTAACTACATTTCCCAAACCTTCTTGCCACTAGGATCTCAGATGCCAAACCGCAATGAGATATCACTTATCTCCAGTGAGAATGGCCTTTGTCAAAAAGTCACAAAACAATAAATGTTGGCATGGATGCGGAGAGATAGGAACACTCCTACACTGCTGGTGGGACTGCAAACTAGTGCAACCCCTGTGGAAAGCAATATGGAGATACCTGACAGCAATACAAGTAGATCTACAGTTTGATCCAGCAATCCCGCTACTGGGCATCTACCCAAAAGAACAAAAGACACTCTATAAAAAAGACACCTGCACTCGAATGTTTATAGCAGCACAATTCACAATCGCAAAGTTGTGGAAACAACCCAAGTGCCCATCAATAAACGAGTGGATTAATAAAATGTGGAATATGTATACCATGGAGTACTATTCAGCTATAAAAAGCAATGGTGATATAGCACCTCTTGTATTTTCCTGGATGGAGCTGAAACCCATTCTACTAAGTGAAGTATCCCAAGAATGGATGGACAGGCACCACATGAACTCACCAGCAAATTGGTATTAGCTGATCAACACCTAAGTGGACACATAGGAACAACATTCATCAGGTGTTGGGCAGACGGGAGGGGGGAGGAGGGGATGGGTGTATACATACATAATAAGTGCGATGTGCATCATCTGGGGGATGGTCAGGCTTGAGGCTCTGACTAGAGGGGGAGGGGGGGAAAGGGCAATGTATGTAACCTTAACATTTGTACCCCCATAATATGCTGAAATAAAAAAAAAAGAAAAAAAGAAAAAGAGAAAAAAAAATTCCCATTTGCTGCTAAAAGTGTCATATATTTAATAAGGTATTAGGGATTTGGGGATTATTTGGGCTCTTTTTTACATTAGAGAAAATAATCAAATTTTTATTTTACTTAAAAATTCATACTTGCTGTTAAAGACAGCCACATTTTTGCTAAAAACATATTTTTATGGGATTATAAAGATGTTTAGAATGTCCTTGTGGTTCAAATTGGATCTCCACATTAGAATATTTTACCTAGTCCACCTGTAGACGAGAGAGTGAAGACTGCTTAACCGAGATCAGACACCAAGTGTTAGTTCAGATCTAGTGTTGATCTTTGAGTTGTGGGGTGGCAAGTTCCTACACTAAATCTTCCTAAAGTTAGGTCGTCCACACTCAGCCGGACTGTGTGTTATGAAACACTAGGCAGTCAATACTTCCAGTTCTATTGCTCTTGTTTCTGCCACTTTTCTACTGTTCCATTGGGCTTTTTAAAAATTTGGCTGTATTTTGACTGACAGCAAGTCAAATAAATGTCCATTATTTCAAAACACCAAGCAGCATTTCTTTGAGAACTTCCTCCTCCTCACTTGGCAAAATGTTAAGGTTACTCTGTGAACAACAGAGATTCAGAGGTTGATAGATGTTCTGTACTTCTTGGCATCTTTGTTTATATTTTTGCTATTGCTTCAGTATTCTATATACCTAAGTTTCATGTTTTTAAAAGTTATTTTCATTTTGGAAAAAACTGTTTTAAGTGACCTACCAAAGTGTTTGGGCTTATTGAAACTACCAGTTCACGACTCTTTATCCTCAGACCAATTTTAAATACATGAGCTGATATCCTACTCTGTGCAGCCTTGGATGATTATTCAAAGTCCTTCCAGAATCTGAGGTGGCCACACCAAAAAAAATTCACAGAAATGTCCTACAGCTTTTAATCTGGCAGTAAGGTGGCTATATAAGACAGGACATTTTAAAAGAATAACCCCAGAAAGGTGGGTCATAGGTAAGTTTGTAGAATGAAGAACGTTACAAAGGTAAGACAAATAAAATCCATGTTGGGTTTAACTAAACCCAAAGTGTCCACACTACACAGTAATATACACTGTTAAAATAATTTTGTGATTTGTGAATTATGATGACATATTTTTCAAAGTCTCCTCATTAAACAATTTTTTCTTACAAAATAAGTCAAATTGATCTCCTTGGTATATCATATGATTAATTTAATGATAGTTATAATTTCATTTTTTTCTGTATAGAAGAAAGTTTTTATAATGTATTTTCACTGTATATTTTCTAGAATTAAATTAAAAAATTAAATATATTGGCTACTTCTTTTGTTAAAATTATTTTCTGTACTTATTCTTAGTTTCCTCATTACTAAAAAAGCAAACCTTTTTTAGTTTGTTTAAAGAGATTTTACTGACACATAATTGTTTCCAAATTGTTTATTTTAAAAATCGCATGTCATATTGATTTTCTTTGATAAAAATATCATCATGAAACTAAAAGTAAAGAGGAGATGTGAAAAGGAATTTTGCCATTTATGACAGCCAGTCAGGGAAAAAAAAGAGTATATATGGGCATAAATAGTCACAAATACTTTTAAAGAGCCTCTGTTGGGTCAACCAATCCGTTTTCTATATTTCTACATTCAACTTTATCATTTTACCTTATAAATATTGAGGGCCTGCTATATGCAAAGTATTGTAATAGATACTGGGAATCAAGGTGAATTAGACCAGGTAAGCTGTGAGAATTTCACCAGACCAAATTTGTCCAATGTCATATGAAGTCTTTCCAATTTAAATGCCACTGATCACAATTATATCTGAATTCCTAAATATGTATGGCTCATGAGAACATTCATAATCTGTCCCTTCATGAATTTTTCAGATATTGTTCTCTCTCTTATACACTATACTTCAAATATCATGAACTATTATCTAACCAACATTTTTTGTTGTTTTATTTCAAAATATTAAGAGGGCTTGAAATGTTTTTGATAAATGGCTTGAGTCAGAACGATAAATATGCCCACCACTGAAATTATGTTCAATTGTGTTCATTGTACTCGTTTGGTGGGTTTTGTCCCTCCCCCTCCTCCCCCCTACTTTTCAATAACTTTACTTCCCTCTGTACACTTGTGTGCCCATTAGTTATTTCCAATTTATTACAGAGTACATGTGGTGTTTGCTTTTTCATTCTTGAGATACTTTAATTAGGATAATGGTCACCAGTTCTTTCCAAATTGTTACAAAAGGAATTCATCCATTTCTGTGGCTGAGTAGTACTCCATGGTACACATAATGGACATACCATATTTTATGGTATACATAATGGATATACCAATATACCACATTTTGTTAATTCACTCATGAACTGATGATGGGTACTTCAGTTAATCCGAATTGTTGCAATTGTGAAATGTGTTGCCATGAACATTCGAGTGCAGGTGTCTTTTTGATAAAATAGTTTATTTTCCTTCGGGAAGATATCCACTAGTGGGATTGCTGGATGGAATGGTAGATACACTTTCAGTTTTTTGAGAAATCTCCCCAGTTTTCCATAGGAGTTGTACTCTGCAGTCCCACCGACAGTGTATAAGCATTCCCTTCCCTCTTCATCCATGTCAGCATCTATTGTTTCTGGACTTTTTAATAAAAGCCAGTCTAACGGAGGTAAGGTGATGTCTCATTATGGTTTTAATTTGCATTTTCCTGATGATTAGTGATGTTGAGCATTTTGTCATATGTTTATTGGTCATTTGTCCACCTTCACCTAAAAAATTTCTATTCCGTGTCTTTGCCCACTTTTTAATGAGGCTTTTTTTTTTATTGCGGATTTTAGTTCTTTGAACATTCTAGTTATTAGCCTTTTATTGGATATGTGTATTGCAAATATTTTCTCCCACTCTATAGTTTGTCTATTTGTTTTGTTGATTTTTTCCTTAGCTGTGCAGAAGCTTATTAATTTAATCAAGTCCCATTTATTTATTTTTGCTGTTGCTGTGATTGCCATTGGGGTCTTAGCCATAAATTATTTGCCTACAACAATGTCTAGAAGAGTTTTTCCTACATTTTCCTCTAGAAATCTTATGGTTTAATTCCTTACATATCATTTATCCATCTTGAATTAATTTTTGTGAGTGGTGAGAGATAGGGGTCCTGTTTCATTCTTCTGCATGGGGCTACCCAATTTTCCCAATACCATTGCTTGAATAAGGCTTCTTTCCCCCCAGTGTGTGTTGTTGTCTGCTTTGTAAAAGATCAGTTGGCTATAGGTAGATGATTTTATATCTGGGTTCTCTATTCTGTTTGTATCAATACCATGATGTTTTGGTTACTATAGCCTTGCATACTTGGAAGTCTGGTAATGTGATGCCTCCAGCTTTGCTCTTTTTGTTTAGGATTACTTTGGCTATTCAGGCTCTTTTCACGTTCCAAATAAAACACAGAATTATTTTCTCCAGATCTGTGAAATATGCCTTTGGTATTCTGACAGGGATTACACTGAATCTGTAAATCACTTTGGGTAGTATGGACATTTTAACAATGTTGATTCTGCTGATTCACGAACATGATATGTTTTTCTATTTGTTTGCGTCATCCATACTTTCTTTCCTTAGTGTATCATAGTTCTCCGTGTACAAATCTTTCACCTCCTTGGTTAAAGATATTCCTAGGTATTTTACTTTCTTCTAAGCTACTGTGAATGGTACTGAGTCATTGATTTGACTCTCAGCTTGACTCTTATAAGTATATAGAAATGCTACTGATTTGTATACAGTGATTTTATATCCTGACTTTGCTTAATTTATTTATCAACTCCATGAGTCTTTTGGTGGAGTCCTTAGGGTTGTCTAGATTCAAGACTATACCATCAGCTAAAAACAATAGTTTGGCCCTACCTTTCACAATTTGGATACCCTGTATTTCTTTCTCTTTCCTGAATGCTCTGGCTAGGACTTCCAGCACTATGTTGAATAGAAGTGGTAACAATTGGCACCATTGTCCTGTTCCAGTTCTTGGTGAGTGGTAATGCTTTCAACTTTTCCCCACTCAATATTAAGTTGGTTGTGTGTTTGACACATGTAGCATTTATAATTTTGATATATGTTCCTTCTATGCCTAGTTTGTTGAGGGTTTTATCATGAAAAAGTGCTACATTTTGTCAAATGCTTTTTCTGCATCTATTGAGATCATCATATGGTCTTTGTTTTTGCTTCTGTTTATAGGACAAATCACATTTATTGATTTACATGTATTGAACCATCCTTGCATCCCTGGGATGAAGCCCACTTAGTCACAGTAGATTAGTTTTTTGATGTATTGTTGAATTCGATTTGCTAGTATTTTATTGAGGATTTCTGCATCTATATTCATATGATATATATAAAGAAACACTGTACTTAACTGGGACCCTAGAACAAATGGACATAACATATCTACAGAACATTCTACCCCAAAACATTGGACATGCTCTAAGACTGATAATATCTTAGGCCACAAAACATGTCTCAACAAATTTTTTAAAAAATGAAAACATACCATGCATCTTCTCAGACCATAGTGGATTAAAACTACAAATCAATTCCAAGAGTAACTCTCAATTCTACACAAAGACATGGAAATTAAATAACCTGCTTCTGAACAATTATTCAATAATAAAGTTAAGATGGAAATTAGAAGATTCCTTGAACTGAACAGCAAAGGGGACACAAGCTATCAAAATCTATGAGACTCAACAAAAGGAGTCCTAAGGGGAAAATTCATAGCCTTAAATGCCCACATCCCAAAGTCAGAAAGATCACAAATTGACAACCTAATATCATATCTCAAGGAACCAGAAAAGGAAGAGCAAACCAAACACAAAGCAGAAGAAAAGAAATAACAAAGGTCAGAGCAGAACTAAATGAAATGGAAAACAAACAAACAAAAAAATACAAAAGTTCAGTGAAACACAGAGGTATTCTCTGAAAAATATAAAGAAAATTTATAGACCCCCTCACTAGATTAACCAGGAATAGAAGACAAAGGACCCAAATAAACTTAATCACAAATGAAAAAGGAGATGTTACAACTGATAGCACAGAAATACAAAACATCATCCATAAATACTACAAAAATCTCTGCACACATAAACTAGAAAATGTAGAGTAAATGGACAAATTCCTGGAAACACAATCTTCCAAGACACAATCGGCAAGAAACAGAACTCCTGAACAGACCAATAATGAGCAATGAGATTGAAGCACTAATAAAACTCTTCCAATAAATTGGACAGCCTCATGCAGAAGAATGAAACAGGGCCCCTACCTCTCACCATTCATGAAACTTAATTCAAGATGGATAAAAGAGTTAGGTCAAGGGCATGAAACCATAAGAATTCCACAGGAAAATGTAGTGAAAACTCTTCTATAAATTGGCCTAGCAAAGGATTTATAAAGAAAATCCCAATGGCACTCATGGCAACAACAACAACAACAACAACAAAAAAAAATAAACGGGATGTGATTATATCAAAAAGCTTCTGCACAGCTAAGGAAACAATCAACAGAGCAAACAGACACCCTATAGAATGAGAGAAAACATTCATAAGCTACACATTCGATAAAGGACTAATAATCAGAATTTACAAAGAACTCAAGCAAATCAGCAAGAAAAAGCAAACGATCCTATTAAAAAGTGGGCAAAAGACATGAACAAAAGCTTCTCAAAAAAAGAAAGACAAATGACCAATAAACATATAATAAAATGCTCAACATCACTAATCATCAGGAAAATGCAAATTAAAATCACAATGAGATATCACCTTACCCGTTAGATTGGATTTATTAAAAAGTCCAGAAACAATAGATGCTGATGTGGATGAAGAGAGAAAGGAATGCTTATACACTGTTGGTGGGACTGCAGATTAGTACAACTCCTAAGGAAAACAGTGTGGAGATTTCTCAAAGAACTAAAAGTATACCGACCATTCCATCCAGCAATCCCACTAATGGATATCTTTCCAAAGGAAAGAAGTTATTTTATCAAAAAGACACGTGTACTTGAATGTTTATGGCAGCATAATTCATAATTGCAAAGATGTGGAATCAACCACATCAACCAAATGCCCATCAATTCATGAGTGGATTAATAAAATGTGGTATATATATACCATGGAGTACTACTCAACCATAAAAAAGATGAAAATACCTTTTGCAACAATCTGGAAGAAACTGTAGATCATTCTCCTAAGTGAAGTATTGCAAAAATGGAAAACAAACACCATATGTACTCACCATTAAATTGGAAAGAATTGATAAGCACACATGTGCAGAGAGGGAAGTAAACCTTATTGGAAAGCAACCAGAGAGGAGAAGGGAGGAGAGGAGGGGAATAAACCAACCTAATGCATACCATGAACACTATTTGGGTGACAGGCACATCTACGGCCAGGACCCAAGCATTACAAAAACAATCTATGTAACCTAAACCATTTCTACGTCTTTAATATTTTGAAAGTTAAAAAGAAACTCTTCTAGCAAAAAAAAAAAAAAAAAAAAACCATACTAGATGACCATACTAGATGGATTCACAGCTGAATTCTACCAGTCCTACAAAGAAGAACTGGTACCCATACTTTAGAAATTATTCCATACCATTGAGAAGGAGGGAATCCTCCCCAACTCATTCTATGAAGCCAGTATCACTTTGATATGAAATCCAGGAAAGGGTACAACAAAAAAAGAAAGGTACAGACCAATCTCTCTTTGTAACCAAAATTTAATATTCTTCTACCTTCTCCTTCCACATTGCCCCGTGAGCAGCCATCCTTAGTCTGGCTGAGATGCCCACCTCATTTCTCACATTGTAACTTCATGCTATCCCTATTGTTTTATTCATTACACTATATTGTACTTGCCTGTTTTCTTGACTGACTTCCACTAGACTGTAAGCTCTTAACAAGTAGATGCACAATTTTCACCACCACATCCTCAATGTAAACTATCTGACACTTAATAATGCTCAATAAATATTTGCTGAATAAATAAGTTGCTTAAACTTCTGTTTTCTAAGAGAAACAGAATATTGCTAATTGATCCATCTCATGATATTTCAAGTCAACAGTAGTAAACTAAATAATCTCAAGTGATAGCATGATCTATAACTAATTATACTGATGAAAACCTCTTATAGTATAATTGTTAATACATGAAGATTTACTTTTCTTTAATATCCATCATCAAAAAACAACTGCTGGCAATTTCTAATTAGTTATCTTTTTTCCAAATCCATATTAATGTAGGATTCAAACATCTTTGTGATATATTTATATGAGCTAGTTCACATAATTGCCTAGCAAAGTATGTCTCAGTATAAGTCCTCAATATTGTCGGTATGATGGCAGTAGTGCTGTGGACTGGTTTACAGTGATGAAAATAATGAATGCGTATCAATGATTTTATATGTAAATTATATGAAAGGCATATACTCAAAATAAATTTAGATAATTACTGAATTCTTTCAAAATATGGGAAAAGCATATCCAGACATCTTACTTACAAGTAGTATTGTTATTTGCATTATTAATAGATTTGGCATCATAAAAAACCATTGTATTGAAGAAGAGAATGTGAAATATAATTGTATAATTTTACAATGCTATATAATAGGAATAATTTCCCCAAATGACCAAATATGTATGTAAATAATTGACACCTCAATGCTTTTTGACAAAAACACTAGTTACAGAGAGAAAGAGGGACAGGGTTTTCATTTTCTCTAACTGTTCAAACAGCTTTACAAATATTTATAAAAGGTCACCAATAGAGGGCTTACATAGGGTCAAATAAAAGAGGCCCTAAACCATCAATAGGTATTTCCAATGTCCAGCTGGGACATCTAAAACAGAGAGTAACAAAGACAGTTTGTGACAAAGCTGTCACACAGTATTCTGGAAGGAGTGAAATCAATTGTGACATTTTTCATTTATTTGTAAATGCCTCTTTGGCAGTACACTCACTCAAAACGACAGTTGCTTCTTAAAGAATAGGGGAGGTGATGGTAAAATAGAGGAATCCTGACAGTTGCTTTAATGAGATTCTGCATTAGGGCTATTCTAACACTTTCACCCAACAAGGAGCTTGCCCTTCATTTTTAATATCATAACTCAGCAATTTGAAAAATGTTATCTCTATAAAAAATAAACCAGCCAGTCCTTAATAGCCATTGCCCAGTTTATTTTCCCCTTATCTTTCAATCAGCAGAAAACATTCTAAAGCAAGTACCTAAATAAATGTCAGTTGTTCAGACTAATTACCCTTTCTCATTAAAAGTGCTATTTTTTTTTTTATTAAAAACAGTAATATGCAGTGTAACTGAAAAATTCAAGACATACTCTCCAGTAACTCAATATTCACTTGAAAACATCTGGGAGTCCACTTTAGGCTGCATTTTAAAAGGCTTTTATTTTTATATTTTATTCCTAAGAAAAACGAAATTATTGTTTAGGTAAAATTTCATTAGTCTTTGTAATTTGAGAAACTGCCAATTAAAGCAATCTAAAGATTCCTCAAAGAACTAAAAGTAGGCCTACCATTCAATCCAGCAATAGCACTACTGGGTACTACCAAAAGGAAAAGTAGTCACTGCATCAAAAAGACAGGCACACATATGTTTACTGCCAGCACAATTCACAACTGCAAGAGATATGAAATCAACTTAAATGCGCATGAACTGATAAGCGCATAACGAAAATGTGTATACACACACACACACACATATACACACCATGGAATACTACTCAGCCATAAAAAAGAATGAAATAACGTACTTCACAACAACTTGGGTGGGACTGGAAGCTATAATCCTAAGTGAAATATCTCAGGAATGGAAAAACAAATATTTCATAAACTCATTTATAAGTGGGAGCTATGCGATGGGTACGCATAATCATACAGAGTGGTATAATGGACTCTGGAGATGCAGAAGCAGGGGAGCGGGTGAAAGGGGTGAGAGTTCAAAAATTACCTATTAGGCGCAATATATACTATTTGGATGACAAGTACACGAAAAGCACTGATTTCACCACTATATAATTCATCCATGCATCAAAAACCACTTGTATCCCTTAAATCTATTGAAATAGAAAAAATTTAAAACAATAAATATCCCACTTCCTTTTTTTTTTTCAGTCAATTATTCTTTGGTAATATGCTAAATGTTTGATACAGTTTCAAAGCAACTGGAGTAAACCCACTCATTTTTTAAAAATCTAAATTATAATGTATAGGGAAAATGCAATCCAATCCAGAGCTTAGCCCAGCACCTTTTACCTATTAGTCAACCAACAAGTATTTGTTGAACTGGTAAACTCAACAATTTATATATGGTGATACAAACCATGTCATTATGGATTCATATTCTAGATGCCACAGAAATGAAAGACCTTGGAAAAGTAACAAACTATCTGGGTTCCAATTTCCTTATCTATGAAGTAGAGTTCGCAATATATACTTCATAAGATTGTTGTAAGGATTAAATAAAAGATGGGGCAAAAATAAATCACCTAGTACAGTCCCTGATTCATAGTAAATTGTCAATATATGACAGCCATTATAATTATGAAGCTTTACTTTAAGCAAAACAAATGACATTTCTTAAATATAACAACAAAATTAGCAACAATAGTAGAAGGAAGAAACTCTGTCAGGATGATATCATAAGCTTTAGTGTTATCTCTTCCACTAACAGCCTCACTGCAACTCTGTTTTTTCTTCACAAAAATGGGACTGATACTGTATTCCTAACTTTACATAAAACTCCAAGTCAGCTTGGCTATGAAAGCTGTCTGGATTTGTTAATATCAAATATTATATCATGCATTCTTGGAATATGTCTCATGAATCTGAAAGTCAACACCATTTCAGTTGGGCAGATTAATTAATTGTAAGTCTAAGATCCTGTGTTGGTATTTTTGCCCTGATAGTCAATGGTTAATTTTCAGGTAATGCTAGTTAATTTTCAGGTAATGTTGATTAATTTTCAGATAATATTCAGTAGAGCTCATAAATAAAATTGCTTGAGAAGCTGAATGTGTGCAGACTCTTTAAAGTTTTTGTCTCCTTATTCCATCTTCAATTGACTTAGAGCAGTGGTTCTCAAACTTCACTATACATTAAAATCACCACAAGGATTTTTATAAAATGCCAGTATCTATATGCAACTCCAGACCAATCAAAACAATATTGTTTAAAAGTTCACCAGATGATTCTAATGTGCAGTTGGGAGTGAGAACAATTGGCCTACAGTCTGATACTGTTTCCCTAAGAAATACTATTGGCTTCCCACGCAAATTATTTCTTCATATTCTCTACTACGCAGAGCCCTGATTTATCTTCAATGTCTTTTTTTTCCAAACAACTTTGGAGAGGATATCTGTATTCTCTGATTCATGACAATCCTAATTAGACTCAGTCAATCATGGGGTCATATTACCTTTGCCATGGATCAATATACGGTATGTAAGTCATCCATATCTAGCCAATGAGATGGAAGGAAAGGTGTTCTGAGGGCCTCTAACAAGTTTTCCACCCTCCCAACAAAATCCCTTTTCTCCTGCTGTTGTATACAGATGTGATGTCTGAACCTGCTCTAACCGTCTTGTCAACCTGGAAGAAGCTAGTCTAAGGACAAAGCCAGCATTCTGAGGATGGCAGAACAGAAGGATAAAAACAGAATCTATGACAATGTCATTCAGCTACTCAATGTATTTGCCTCACTTCTAGCATTGCTATGTAAAATAAATTCAAATAGCATCAAAACATTATGAACTTACATAGCATCCCAAACACTAAACAAAGAAAGAAGCACTATATCCCAAGCATAAGTTTAGGTAAAAAATTTCTTTTGTTTTTCATATTTTGAAATATGTGATGGACTAAACCAACTGGAGATAAATGCCTCATTTTTTTTTTACAAGTTAATGCTCTGGTTTTATATAAGTGGCTTTACAGCCATTTTTATTAAGAAATATTGTGTAGTATGTACACAGACATAAGAAATTTAAGTAAACTGTAATTTGAATACTTTTTTATAAGTACTAATTTGTTCTGTTTATATATACACATAATATAAAAATATATAATTTTAAATAAAAATATTTTTCCTATAGTATATAAAAATACATGCATTTGCTTTTTTAATTGTTGCCATGAATATGGAGTTTTAAAGTGGAGAAAGACTAGTTTCTTAATATCCAACAGCACAACAATCACATGACCTCCCAATAATCTTGTTTTTAATTGATTCTATGGATAGCTTGCATTTCTTGAAAGTAGTATGTCTTGTTCCCAAATGTCCAGCCAACAATTTTGGTTCTGAAATGTCTTTTCTTTTCTTTAAGCAATAATTTTCTGAACAAGAGAATACTGGAGAATACTTCGGAATGATGCTCTGTTGTCAACCACACAGTTGGAACAAGACTAAACAGAATTTGTTCCAGGATCTATAGTTTTAAAATGAGATATGAATGCTCCAATTTGACACTTTAAATCTGGTATTTCCAAACTTTCTAAGTTCCTTTGTGTTGCTTCTCCCTGTCTCCAATCCCTCTGTGATTCCTGTATTATTTAACATTATAAAAACAATTCACCACTGTTTGGGAAGAAGGGTGAGACTAGACTACCCTTGGTGGATAGGATTTGTTAGACAGAGCAACATGTTTTAGAAGTTGTAGATTTTGGGAGCCAACAGAGATATTAGACAGCAGGAGAGCAGACTTGGGGCTGGTGATGGGCCTTGATGGCATGACCTCTTCTCCTGCAACCCACCAAATCTTCAATTAATTTATAAGTTTGTAACTGTCATGGCATGCTTAATGTAATGAATTTCTTATAAAAATAATAAGGCATATTGTTCATTGTAGAACCAAGTAGAAAGCTGAGAGTAAGAGGGTACAATGAATATGGAAAAGAGTACTGAAAAATGCAGAAATTCTCAGAGAACATCCCATTTCCCTGAATAGATCAGGTAGTGAAACAGAAGCTCAAGTGAATTTTCCCCCAGTGTAGTTTGGGAAACCTCAGTTTACATTTTTGTCTCCTCATTATTCTATAAGCACATGAAAATGATACTCCTAGAATTCCAATAGACTTCAATAAATGACTGAATTTGATTCCAGTAGGAGAGGTCCTCCAAAAAGGGTCTTTGTCTTTCCTACTCCTAAATTTAGGCAATCCCTATACTCCCCCTTTGCCTTTTCTACTCAAATATTTATATGACTGACCTTTCAAGAGTGATAAGGGCTTAGCACAACTGGAAATCTCATGGGCTGAGTTTGGTTTGGGATCATCTCTGTATTTCTGGATCACTTACTGCTTTGCAGAAGGCCTAGGGATAGCATCTCAATTTTTAATACCTATCATAACACAGTTTATAGCAACTATTCTTAATTAATAAGACTAATAAAGTTTCCATAAAGCTGCAGTATGTTTTCTTGAACTTCATCTGGAGCTCTGAGCTCCTTTTCTTGTATCTTTTCCACTCTGTAAAAGATGAGAACTTTTGTGTCCTAGTAATGGATCTGCATACTCTAAAAAGTTGTAGGTGTTGTGTGTATCTTCAGTCCTTCTCACCCTAGGACAGGGATCTGGCATCATTGCTATATCCCATGCCCTTCCCCACCATCTGAATGAAAAGGATTTTCACAAAGTAGAGGCTTATATAAACATCTGATACATTGAACTAAATTGAAGAAATTGAAGAAATTGAAGAAATGAAGTACCTATTGTTTGCTCTTCAATATATACTAAAACTGCCCTTATAATGCTTTCATCTACATTTTTGGAGCATTAATGTACACTGGACCATTAAGGTCCAATAGTTTATTCCAAAAGTATAAAGTGAACACTGGTTTTAAAAATTCTAGGAATTTTTATGAGGAATTTCATAGTTTGAAATTATTGTGGTCTACGACCATACCACCCTGAACATGCCCAATCTCGTCTTAAATTATTTGTGGAGGCAAGTCCTTATTCCTTGTGAATCCCATTTCATTGATAGAAATACGAGACGTATTAAGAACCATTGGTATTTCAATTGTAAATATTAAGAAATGTTGCATTACAGTGTAGACAGGTAATCCAGAGGCCCGGCAGAGCAATAATGATTAACAATACACTATAGAGGGAGTATAAATTTTAATAGCATCACTCTTAAAATCTGTTTCAAAGGTTAGAAAACAGAATAAAGTTTACCAAAAAGCAAACAAATCATCTTACTTTGGGGTTTCTTCTTTCATCTTTGATTTTTAAATAATTGACATCATCTCCCCAGAGCAGGTAAACTATACTTACCTGCAAATCAACTATAGGAAGTTCTGAAATCCTTACAAAAGACTAACTCTCAATGAATTCTGCTCCTGGTAAATTCTACCCTCAATGTTTATTCAAATTTACTGACAAAAAGAGAAAGCAGTCTTTAGGGAGACGGCCTTTACATGAATTTTATTTGCTGATGATAATGACAATGCACAGTGCCTCTCCTTCACAAGATTACATGAATTAGAAGGTAATCCCACTATCGCCCTCGCACTGATGAGAGCTCTACTTGAGCGCTGATCTGAATTCTGGACTCCAAACTAAGAGAGAACTAAAAGAATCCAACAACAACAAAAAAGTAGTAAGCCATGGATATAATGACTAAGAAGGCTGAAAATAAGCAAACATGAAAGAAAATGTGATGAAAATTGATAAAATACTTAGGAGAAACATATACCATGCATACAAACACAGGGACAAACTGTAACATCAATAAATAAGTTTCTTAATGACACTAATGGGAGCTAACTAGATGATGTTCATGATAGCCTGTTTGTTTTAATATTTTTTAATACCTATAATTTTGTTTTCTTCTCAAGTCATATGAACTATGTAAGTCTGTGTGCTTTGCCTCAATATATTGTTTCAACAAATTTGTTTATAGTTTCACAAAATAATGTGATTGCGCAAGAGATTAATCAGTTGTTCCATTCAATATTTTAAGTTACATTTATTTTTGTAATATTTTATGTTATATAAGAACGATACTCCTACAATGCTAGGCACATTGTGGGAGTTTATAATCTAAGCAAAATGGAAAAGACTAACATACATGAAACAGTAGTCATTTTAAATCAGTACTATTGATGTTCTTAGTAAAATCTAAGGAGAAGAAAATGTTCCCTACAAAAAAAGCATAAAAATGAAGTTGAAGACCTCATGTGAATTTAGATCTGTATATTCTCAGATTTGCAAACTTTTCCATAATAAAATATAGTAAACATTTTGGCTTTTCCAACCATATGGTCTCTGTTGCAACTATTCAGCTGTGCCATTGCAATGCAAAGCAGCCACAGATAATACGTAAACAAAATTGCCTGGTTGTGTTCCGATAAAACTTTGTTTACAAAAACAGGTGGTGGGCCTGATTTGGCCTAGGGGCCATAATTTGCCAACCCCTGGTCTAGTTTATCAGTTTGAGATGTGATGCATCCCACTCTCAATATGAAATAGCAAGAAAGGTAGAACTTTTATAGATATACTCTGAAATCCCAGAACATCAGAAACATTTATTTTTGAATATAATTTCAAGCAAATGTAATGGATGTTTTTATTACTTATTGTTTTATATTATCCATGCAAATTATTCCCTCCATTAGGCAGATTCTTTAGAATCTACCACTAGGCAAAGCTCTTGCTAAGCTTCCTGTCATTAAATTTCCCTTGACAATTAGATAGCTTTGACAAAATAGTCTACATATCAAACTTTTATAATTAAAAGCTTAATTACATTTAAAAGAAATATAAAAGATCTTTACCACGTATCTGTGCCTATTTTCTCACCTTTTTTCTAGAAATCCAAATATTTTACCACATCAGAAAGTACAGAACAAAATTATTATTATTTATTCCTTTCACTCCACCCTTTATCATATAATATATCATAACATGTTCAAAATTGCGACCAATGTTAGTAATTACAGTATGGCTCTCAGGTATTTTAGTGATAAACCATAAAAATTCTAGTATTACAAAATGTATTAATAATTGTTAAGCATTAGCTATTTTTTAAATCAACATAAGACTTACTTTTCTAATATTCTTCCCCGTAGAAAAATTATAAAAGTGATTCCATTATCATGATTCAATTATCACAAATAATAGTTAATATATATTAATTATTACATGCCAGGCAATATGTCTAGTGTTATGCATTTATTTAACCATTTAATAGTCAAAGCAATCATATATAATATAGGAACTATTATTACTCTCATTATACAATGACAAGGAAACTGGGCCACAAAAGAGGCTATGTATGTAGTATGTCCAAAGTCACACAACTAGTAAGTAGCACAGTTAGGATTTAAAAGCTAGTGCTCCAGGCTCCAAATCCTAATGAGGCCAAAGCCATGGTTCGGCATTTGCATAGGAATGCTAGTCCACTGGCATAGTCCTTATGCCCACTACCCCTCAAAAATACAACCATTAGCACAGAAATGATGAAACAAGAACTGGAGGTGAATACACAGAAGTGCAAGCACAACTAGTAGATGATGAGGAAGAGGGAAGCTTCTGAAAACTTATACCTAAGGATCCAAATGTGATTTATTCAACAAATGCGACAGGGCATTAAGTCCTCCTTATAGACATGGAAAACACATTTATGTCAGGCTTTAGGATCAGATTACCCTATGTTTACATCCTAGCTCCACTACTTATTAGCTAGTTTTTGACTACTTAAAACGTATGAAACTCAGACTCCTCTTGTAAAAGATCAGAACAATAATCAATATTTCAGGACAATTACGAGAATTAAATGAGCTCATAAGAGCCTGGGACATAGTGAGTGCCTCCAGAATGGTAGCCATTATTATTCAAAGTTTTGTTTATTTGCTTTTAGCTACAGAAGTGAAAATATTAGCAATGGTAAGTTGAAGAGATATCAGACATCTGAATAAAAACTTAAAAATTTATCCAACCATCTGAATGAGTTGTCTACATGACTTTGGGCTTCACAAAATTTACTGATTATCTACCATTTGCTAAAAACCTAATTTGAAAAAAAGTTACAATTAATCAAAAAGACAAATTCTCTAAAGACTGAATTTCACATTCATCTGAAGCCATTACACATGTACAACTACAGTCACACATCACTGAACAACAGGGATATGTTCTGAGAAATGCAAATTAGGTGACTTCTTGTATGAACATGATAGTACTTACATACACCTATATTATATAGCCTACTAAACACTTAGGCTACATGGTATAGCTTACTGCTTCTAGGCTACAAACCTGTACAGCATGTTACTATACTGAATATACTGTAGGCAACTGTAACAAAATAGTAAATACTTTTGTATCTAAATATATATAAACATTAAAAAGATAATGTGTTGTGCTTCAATGTTATCTGTTAGAATGGTTATAATGCCACTAGGCAATAGGAACGCTCGAATTCCACTATATAATCTTAGGAGATTACCTTCTTATATGCAGTCTGTACTTGATCAAAACATTGTTATCCAGCACATAACAGTATTAAGACATTATTTCAGGCTGAGGTGGGAGGATCGCTCAAGGTCAGGAGTTCGAGACCAGCCTGAGCAAAAGCGCGACCCCGTCTCTACTAAAAAATAGAAAGAAATTAGCTAGACAACTAAAAATATATAGAAAAAATTAGCCGGGCATGGTGGCGCATGCCTGTAGTCCCAGCTACTCGGGAGGCTGAGGCAGGAGGATCCCTTGAGCCCAGGAGTTTGAGTTTGAGGTTGCTGAGAGCTAGGCTGATGCCACATGCCACGGCACTCTAACCCAGGCAACAGAGCGAGATTCTGTCTCAAAAAAAAAAAAAAAAAAAAAGACAGTATTTCAATTCACAGAGCTTCCTACCTTGTCTATGGCTACAGTATGCTGTGAAGATCCCTTCAGCCCTGGGTAAGCCTATAGGCCCCTATGATAGGCTGAGTATCCCCACTCTCACCCTCATCTGCTCACTTTCAATTTAAAGCAAATTCAGTCATCTATTTTCCCCATTGTGGCATATAAATATCATTTTATCATTTTCTGTTTGAGCCTTGATACACCAAAGATAGAAAAAAATTGTGTTACTGGATGTCATCTAATATATTAGTCATTAAATAAGAGGTAGTGGCAATCATATTTTAATGTAGTTAAATTACACTCCAGTGAAATTTCTAACATAATAACTATATAACATCATGCATAATCATAAAGAAATAGATCATATTTCAAGGAGTTTTTATTAATTCAAAGATCAAAAAAAGGGATAGATGTAGATATGAGCAAAAAATGAAGAATTAAGGAATAAACCATATTCATAACATTATTTAAATTTTCTAATTTTTTCTTAAGGGAGATAATGAGGTATACATCACACTTGTTCTACTCCATTCTCAACCTGAATTTTCAGAAGAAAAAAATCAAAATAATGTTACACAACCATGTGATTATGATCATTAAAATAATAAGACACATAATAATTATGTTGAAATATTTGAACACAAGTTGGCCATGATATGGCAATTTAAGAATAACAAAGTCATAAATAAGGAAAAAGACACATTCCTACAGATGAGATAAACAGGCAATATAAATCCTCAGGTGGGTTAAAGTTAGTGCAATTAGCTCTAGCAGGCAGCAAATCCCATGAGACAACTTATATTTTAGCAGTTCTCAAATAATCAAGCTAGTGTTAAGCAGCTATACTTTGTGTCACTCCATTGTTGTCATCATGTTTTAGGCTCTGTTTTCAAAGGTAAGCCAACCTATTACATATCTTTGTTATAGGAAAGCTTAAATAAAGTGCATTTTTACAACAGATGTAGATAAAACTTCAGAATACTTGTCAGCCATCACTGATCTCTGCTTTTATGGAGATTATTTTTTATCTGAATTAAGCCAAAATTAAACTGAAGTAATAGAAAAACAGTTATGAATATATTTGTTTTATTAAGTATAACCAGAATTTATATATGCAAATTATGTTTTTCCTTATAGGAGACTGTACATTAATTCCAATGGTCTTGCCATTATTTAAGCACTTTTAATAAAACAAATGAGAGTTTGTTAAACAGCAGTCTCTTCACTTAACTAGTTGTCTCCAAGTTAACAATCAGTGTGATATGACTATGAAAAAGAGTTGTCTTAGTTCATGCAAGCTGCTATAACAAAATACTTTAGACTGGGTGGCTTCTAAACAACAGAAATTTATTTCTCACAGTTCTGGAGGCTAGAAGTCCAAGAGCAGTGTGCTGGAAGATCTGGTGTCTGGTAAGGGCCCGCTTTTTGGTTCAGAGGCAGTGCTTTCTTGCTGTGTGCTCACATGGTTGAAGGGGCAAGGGATCTCTCTGGGATAACTTTTATAAGGACACTAACCTCATTTCCTTAAGACCTAATAACCTCCCAAATGCCCCACCTGCAAATACCATCACCTTGGGGGTTAAGATTTCAACATATGAATGGGGCAGGGGGGGAATAAAACATTCAGTTCATTGCAACAGTCAGTTCTATTTTTGGTTGCATTAATACCAGAACAAAGTGGAAGACACATAAGATTAATATCCCACTATGCTCGGTGGGACATATAGATCCTTGAAAAAGATACTGAAAATAAAAAGATAAGAGAAGGGCAATGAAAGAAAGACAGGAAGCACTAAAACAAAAACCATCATTCATTCCCTCATTTCAAAAACTCTGCTGATGGTTAACCTTGATCCCAATGTTGAAACTTTTACATTATCTTGTGTTTCAAAGACCTATGGAAAAATCATTTTTCTTTGAAAATGTTACTCTCATGTTTAAGAATGTAAAATCTGTATATTCGGCACAATCACCAAATGTTGGTTTGAACATTACTTCTAATAAAACTCATATTAATATATTTATTTATTTGATTATTCAATGTCTTATAGGTGGTGGGTGACAGAAAAAGAGAGACAGAGACAGAAGGATACCTTGCTGACTCAGGGAAATTATGATAGACCTTTATGTCATGAGAGATTTTTCCACTAAAGATAATTCAAATCATAGAGCCTTTGCCTTGGAAAAAAAATGCAGAATACAAAGAGACTCACCACGTAAGGGCAGTTGACCTCCACCTTCTTAAAAAGTTGACCAGACTTATGGTCCTTCAAAGAGGAACAGGGATAATCCTGCACTCAATGCAATTAGAATAAATCTAAACTTTTTTTATGGTTTATCTGCCTTCTCCTTCACATATTAACTTGATTCAGAATGGGTAGGAGATGAAGCCTGGGCTGGGGGACCACAATTATAAAGGCCCATAAACAAGAGAAAACCTAACTGTTGAAGGAATTCAATTTGGCTGAAGCATGGAATATGAAGACGAATGGCAAGAGATGAAGTTAAACATGTAACCAAAGGCCAGATAATAAGAGGCCTTGCAGGTCATGTTAAGGTGATTAGATTTTATTCTGAGGTTAATGGAAGATCCTTGAAAGATATGAAGGAGAGCTCTGATTTACTTTACAGTTAGATCATTCCTTTGCCTGAAATGTGATAACGGACTTGGAAAGACTACAAGCAAGGAAACCAGTTAGGAAGCAATGGCATTAATCAGATGAAAGATGAGTTTAAAAATCTAGAAATCAAAAATGCATTTAAAAACCACTTCAAATTTAAAAAATGTCTAAACCATTATTAGAAAGTCTTATTTTAAAGACAAATATTTAAATGAGAGATCCTAAAGCAATTTGCTCATGAGTAGCTAATACGACAAACTGTGTTGATCCATACAGTGTTTTTTTTAAAAAAACTTATTTGCCAAACTTTAAAAATCAGGAAATCTCACACACACACACACACACACACAGACGCACACAGATGTCTAGCTTCTCCAGATAACTGGAAGATCTGGAAAC
Source organism: Lepilemur ruficaudatus (assembly GCA_963574885.1). NCBI lineage: Eukaryota > Metazoa > Chordata > Mammalia > Primates > Lepilemuridae > Lepilemur > Lepilemur ruficaudatus. Next base: position 19,911 of record CAUYRT010074090.1, on the reverse strand, counting down.
CCTGGGCGATCATTCCCACATAATATAAATTGACCAAAGTTGGTTAGTAATTACTCCCTTTACATGGAGTATATATTCTCCAGTTTTCTAGAGTCCCCAAAACCTCCTACGTTCTCACCAGCATGGATGCCATCTCTTAGTCACCAGTAATCACCTCTATACTTCAGTCATCTATTTTACCTGCATGGCTTCTATAGATATTTGAGTTGGAGACTTGTGTATAAAAGGATACGTCAATATTTTAATGAATTTTATTTAATTTTTTTAATGATATTCAGTTTTCAGGAAGAAATCAGTGAGTAACAGAAACACAATGTACTACAGTTGTTAAAGAACATATACAAAGACACATGAAAGTTAACAGAATAAATAATCCATTGTACCATCAATGAAGGAGTAATCACAAAGCCTTTATTTAGCTTGATGACCCATATAATTTGGTGTCACTTTGGTCTTATAACAAAAGCAAATGTCTCCTTTCCAAAAAAAGAAAAAGTAATTTTTAAAAGTTCAACCTGATAAAACTTCTCAAAACTAACCAAACACAAAATCAGCTATTTATTAGCTAACTTCCTCACCTAGATTTTATTCAGATAATTTTTTTAAACTGATTAACAGAAAGAACATAATTCCCAAGGAATAAACAAAAACACCTGCCATTTTATATTACCTTACCACAAAAGCATCCTAATATTTGTATCAACAATATTTTCAATTAAATCTAATAAGCAAATATAATTCCAAGAATATGAAAATGACTGCCAGGATAATTGTTTTTGAAAATGCTCCAATTAATGATGAAATATATAATGCTTTCTTCTGGCAAAAGAATGTTTCAGTGGCACAAACAAGTCATTTATGTGACATTTAATAATCAGTAGATGACATGTAAATAACAACCAAAAAAACCCATACATATAAATCTCAGTGTATGAAACTTTGTTCATTTTCTCCAATAAGAATATAGAAAATAAAATAAAAAATAATTCTCACATCACAACCTTGATGAAAGCATATATTTTGCTACATAAAAATGTCATTCATTTAAAAATTAACTTTTAAAAGTGATTATAGCAAGGCAGTTTTCACAATTAATTCCTAGCTAATATTACATTTTAAAATGTTTTTAAAACAAAGAATAATTTAAAGTTACAATAAATATTGTAAAATATTAGACTTTCAAATCCATCTATTTTTTGACCTTTTCCTTTTTACAAAGTTCTTTATTTTTTTCAAGTTTCAAAAAGAAATCACTATCCTCCAGTTATATAACACCATTTACAGAAATGACTTAACTTTGAATTTTCTTACCGTTAAGAATAAAATCATGTCTTTGGTGATTCTCTTCTTTCACTGAGTGATACATTAATAATTTAGCAAAAACAGTACTATATATCATAGGATTGTTCGAAAACTATACATATCCATGATTTTAATTTAAGCAAAAGTTACATAAAAATAAACCACTTTTATTAGACAATAGAGCAATTTTTATCATCTTTGTTAAGTGAATAATTTCATAGGAAGCCTTTCAAATTAATCCAAATGAATCCTAAGATACTTATTCAATGAGGTGATCTTCTTAGGGAAACTGTGAGAAATGAGTTGTCAGTTACAGCCAATTCCTAAAGCCCTGTGAGCCCTTCCAAAACTAACTCTAGTTTAGTAAAGTAGAATTATCAGGTTTGAAGTGCCTACAAACAGAAGGTGAGTTACTGTGTACTGATGCCAAAGTAGTAAGTGCTCTTCTGGGAAAAAAAAGTCTCATTAGGCAGGTAGTATTCCCTTTCATATGTACAGTGGTGGGTCAAATGGGTAGACACATAACTGATATCTGACCACAGAATATTTTCAAAATATAATGACTAAGTTTCAATAACAAGTAAGGCTGCTATCAGAATATTGAAAAGATATAATGGGTTAAAAACATACTGTCAATATTTCATAGGTGCTTGTTCCTGGAATATATTAATAACATTTATAGCTCCACTAAGAGAAAATGAAAGGAGATGGTACGGAAAGTATGAAACATAAAATGTATTTTTGTTTACCAATGTAGTTGTAGATTAGTATTAAAATCAATAATAAATTTGTTCTGGCAGCAAAAGAGGCACTTACCTCTATTCACATTTTAAGTTATTTCTTTTACTCTCTCCTCCTATTCTATACCTTCTCTCTTCTCACCTTTTTTCTCTTTTGTCTATGCTTAGTGTCTATTGCTATCTAAGACTACTACTAACACTCAACTAAAGAGGGTTCTTCCCTCTTTCTAGGCATTGTATTAAGACATTTTCCAAACTAGCTTGAGATAACCTTGAATCACGCTATTAATGATGTTCCCCAAATATAACTCCATTGAATCCAATTATATCCAATCAGACTTTAAGGTTGTCCTCCAATTGTCATTTCTCTGATTTCAACTAGCTACTTTTCCAAAAAGTTTCTCTACTTTGACCAAATATTCTGTACAAATTGATTGCACACCTATAACATTCATTAATATAGTACCTGATATAAAAGCTACCCCTTCAAAGGGTTACAGCCTAGCCAGAGTGACAAATAAGCACTGTAAAGTGTGGTAAGTACTGATTATAATGAAAACACATACTAAGAGCTCTAATGTAACTAACTTAGTAGTTACTATTTGCCTAGCCCCATGTTAAAGACTTTAGAGGCACCATTTCAATTTATCCTCAAGGTAGATAATTTTGTTCCCATTTTTAAAGGTGAGAAAAATGAAGCTTGATCAAGGCCACATAACCAGTACATGATAGAACAGAATTTCAAGTAAGATCTGTTCGATTCCAAACCTAGGTTTTTAACAGTTACAAGTCTTAAGTCTCTTAAGAAGAATGATTATGAGCCCAACAGAAAAGGGCTACCCTTTTGCTTATACTGTGTTCGTATCTTCCTATATTCATTCATTTTTCCCATCTGAATGCCTTTTCTAAAATACTGTTTTTCTCTCATTTAGAACTTGCTCCAAACTTACCTCATGATTCCTTCCTGATTAATATTGATTCATTGTAATTGCTCCCTTAGAATCTATGCCTCATTTCTGAAATCTATTTAGAGTATTAAAGTGAGCTCATTTGTAAACATTCTTTATGAGTATTTTCACAGGTGACTATTTTATGACCTTAACTAGATATTACAACCCTTGGAAGCAGGTAGCAATCCAATATTTCTTTTGATTAGCCTCAGGTACTCAGTATAGTAATTTACTAATGGTGACATATAAGTAATTCTTTGGGGAATGAAACCACACCAGACCAATCTGGGTTAACTTCTACGCAACAAAGTTATGAATTGTTTCTCAGTTGCCATGGACTCTTAGGTTGAAGGCATGCTCATGTGAACCAAGAGTACAACCATGAGAGAACGTAAGTGCTTGGACTGAGGCGCGAGGACTGAATTAAGATACAGACACCACATGGCAGAACCTAGAGCCAATCAGACAGAGCCCTGGAACCACTTCATGGCAGGATCCAGCCAGAGTATATTTTCTGGTATCACCCCATTGCAAGATCCTATCGTATCACACCTCATTACCCACTGACTATAAAACCAGTCTAGCCACCTTGGTTGGGGACACATTGCTTTGGGAACTATCCCCAGTGTGCTCCTTACTTGTGCCAAATATACTGCTATAACCACCTTGGCTGGGTCTATTGACTTGATCCCCACCTAGCTAACAAGCCCCTCTATTTGGGAAAAGCACAAATCAGTGAAAGAGTATTACTGAGTAAAAAGCAGTACTGTTATTTTCAGAATTATCTTTATTTATTCTTTCTGAGGATGATAATAAAACATGCTAAATAAGTACGGTCAAAGAAAAATATAAGAACAATTCCTCTAAAGACTATTCAGTTACTGGTTAGTAACATAATTAGTCAATTCTATTGATGGTCAAATAAGTAAAAATGTAGATAATCCTTAATTAGATTCATGAGCGTAAGTGAATATAAGTATTTTACATTCTATATCTTCAACTGGGAATTTTATATAGCAATTGGTTTTACACTGCAAATATTTTTCATGTAACTCTTTACATAATTGTTTTTCTTATGAAACTTACACATGGGGACTATGTTGTTGCTCTTGTCCAAGATTATGTTCAAGGCAGCAGAATTAGTAGTGCCACCACAGCCACCAAATCTCCTAAGAAAGATATACCTCTTCAATTTTTTAAAAATTGAAATAGAAGATTAAAAAGCAAAATACAGAGCATCATTTTACAAAGGTAGTGGGGAAAAAACACATTATCCTAACAGTGGGCAACAGAATCATTCTTACAAAGGGAATTAATTTAGAAAAAAATCATTGATAATTCACTTGGGGCAACAGTGGGCTCAGAGGGCCTGGTATGTTAGGTTCCAATATACCCAAAGGGATAGCTAAACTGTTTTGATTTAGAAACAATCAAACATTTAAGGGTAGGTGAGTAGAAAGAAGAGGAAGAGAGAGAAAATATACATCAACAATATTGAATTTGACAAAGGTAGAGCTGGTAGCTGAAGGAAGTAGCAAAATACAAATCTGATGTTGGGAATAAAAAAAGGCATTTCAAAACAGGGATGTCTCACACTTCATATGAAATTATTTGTATTACTACACTGCAACACTGTCCTTCCAAACACAGATATTTAATAAAATGTAATTTCATGTGTCTTTTGTTAGTGGATTTGGTAAATGAAGATGTGTTTCAAATCTGGGACAACACAATGGAGAAAAAGTTAGCAAGCACAATATGAGAAGAGGATCTCTCAACTGAATATATCCAGTAAAAGCAAGAGCTCACAGAAAGCAGCAATACTGAAAATATGACATACCTCTTTCATCCACCTTTGCGAGAAATTTTGTAATTCCAAAGTACATGATTTGGGGCTCCAGTTGATCATATTTTTTAAAAAGTCACCCTCTAAGGAATATTTGAAGTTTACATGAAACTAGAAAGATGTCAATTATATAATTATAAAACTATAATTAAAATATTGATATTCATTAAAAACAGATAAAATAATTAAATTGGTATGGTACTGAAGAACAATAAATTAATGAATAAGACATATAGATACTTAGAATGAATTATCCAGAAACAGAGAGAGGTATATAAGATACCAGCACATCACGGGAATTCGAGCTTATTTTTGGACACGGGACATATTTGTTCAAAAGAAATTACAGGCTCCCACTTCAATAAAAGTGAAGTAATAGATAATAGATTCCAGACTTTTGTGCCTTCCTTTAACAACAATAAAACCAGAAAAATACTGTTTTCAGACAATGAACAATAGGTAGCACTGACATGTGACTTCTGAGAGAAGGGAGGCAAGAAAAATGAATCCCCTATGATTGCCCCGGTTTGTTGCCTGGAGGCAGTTTCCAAGAGATAGTTAGGAAGAAAGAAGCCAAATAGAGCTTTGCTTTCTCGGGGAGTTGAGAAGACAGAGGTCAGAATTTGGAGAGGCTAAGGCAGCTAGAATTTGTGGGAAACAATACTGAGGATAACAAGACTACACAGATAAAGATAAATTTAAAAATCTACATGGAGGTCCAGTTCAGGCATTAACTGATTTGCCCACATGTGAGCAGAAATTACTTGGAACCTGGGGAAAAATCACTGGAAACAAGAGGGCAAACAATTTTGAGAATTCACAATAGTTTGGAAGACAGAGTTCTACGATTTAGAATATAGAAACATCAAAGAATACCGGCGACCCTCAGAAGAAATCCCCAGAGAGTCATGCCTTAGTGAAAGCAGCTGAAGGAAAAATATATATCATGTACAAAAGAACAAAGATGAGAATTACAGACAACTTCTCATAAGAAACTATGGAAGACAGTGGAGCAAACTTTAAAGTGCTGAAACAAAACAAAAGAAAAAAACCATCAATATACAAATCTAAGCCCAACAAAAATATCTTTTAATAATTAAAGCAAATAAATATTTTTTCAGATAAAAACTGAGAAAATTCTTTGCTACTACATGAGAAATGTTAAAGTAAGTTCTTGAGGTAGAAGCAAAATGATGTAAATAGAAATTTGTATCTATACAAAATAATGGAGTTATGAAAATGGCAAATACATGGATAAATATAGAATATAAGTGAAATATCACAAGAATGGAAAAACAAGAACCACATGTACTCACCATCAAATTGGTATTAACTGATCAACACTTATATGCACACATACAGTAGTAACATTCATTGGGTGTCAGGCTGGTGGGAGGGGGACAGAGGGGATGAGTATATTCCTACCCAATGGGTGCAGTATGCACCATCTGGGGAATGGACACGCTTTAAGTTTTGACTTACGTGAGGCAAAGGCAATATATGTAACCTCAACATTTGTACCCCTGAAATATGCTGAAATAAATTTTAAAAAAAAGAATATAATGATTCTCATTTTAATCACTTTAAAAGATAATTGTTTAAGGCAAAATAACTGTGCATTATTGTAGACTTTATAACATATGTACAGGTAGTCATGAAAGTAAGAAAACAGGGAAGGGAAGAAAAAATAGAAGTATACTTTTATAAGATACTCTTTTGCAATGAATGAAATATAATTTACTTGGTAGTGAATGCTAATAAGTTAAAAATCATGTTGTTGACTTTGGAATCAACAAATAAAACAAAAAGGTACAGATGCTAAAACAATAGTGAAAATAAAAGAGAATTATAAAATATGCTCATTTTATCTAAAAGAAATGAAAAAAGAGGGTGAAGGTAACAAAAAACAGATAAAATAGAAAACAAATACCAAGAAAATAGATTTAAATCCACATATAGAAATAATCACATCAAATCTAACTCATCTGAATAATTAAAAGGGAGAGATTGTCAAATTGAAATGAAAATCCTATATATGATCTAACAACAAAACGACTTTAAATATGAAAGAAACAAGATGAAAAGTAAAGAACAGAAAAAGAAATAACATGCAAACACTAATCAAAAGAAAGCTGGAATTTCTATTATATATTAATATCAGAAAAGAAGATCTGAGAGCAATGAGTAATATTAGTATAAACAGGATAGTTACATAGTGATAAAGGGGCTCATTCTTCAGGAGGACATAATAGTTCTGCAGTTTTATGCACTTAATAAAAGATCTTTAAAATATATGAAACAAAAACTGATAAACTTGAACCAGAAAAATATACAAATATAATTAGAGATTTCAATGTCTCTCTTAGCAATTGATAAAACAAGCAGAACAAAAAATCAGTAAGTTATACAGAAGACTTAATACTATCAACTGACTTGATCTAATTAACATTTGTAGAACATTCCACATTATTTTTAAGTTCATGTAGAGCAATCACAAAGATGAACCACATTCTGGGTCATAAAACAAATCTCAATAAATTTAAAACATGAAAATCATACAAAGTATGTTTTCTTACCAAAATAGAATTAAATGAGCAATAAACAACAGAAATATATCTAGCAAATTCCAAATATTAGAATCCAGTCTTTTAAATGACACATGGATCAAAAAAATTATAATAGAAATAGTAAATACTTTGAGTGAAAGAAAATAAAATCTCACCATATCACAGTTTATGAGAAGCAACCAAAGCAGTGCTGAGAAGGAAATTTATAGCATCAAATTATCATATTAGAAAGAAGGAAGAAAACTCTTAAATCATTTTCCTTAAGCTTCACCTCTAAGGAACTAAAAACCAAAAAGAAATTGAACCCAAAATACACAAAAAGAGGGAAATAGCCAGATTGATCAACAAAAAGAAAACAGAGAAAAGGCACAAATGACAAATATCAGGAATAAGAAAGGACAACACTCAGATTATACACACATTAAAAGCATAGGAGGGAATATTATGAACTTTATGCCAATAAATTCAATAACTTAGATGAAACAAAAAAACAGATATGACTCAACATGAAATAGATAACACAAACAGCCCTTATCAAAGAAAGATGTTAAAATTAAGTTTAAAAAACATTTCCAAAAGAAAATTTCAAAACAAGATAGTATCACTGGGGACATTTATCAAACATTTAAGTAAAAAACAGTATCAATTGTACATAAATTCTTTGGAAAATATAAGATGAGGGTACATTTCCCAACTCATATGATGAAGCCAACACTATCCTGATCCCAAACCAGACATTACGAGAAAGGAAAACTACAAATTGATATATTTCTTATGCTCATAGGAAAATAAGTCCCTAACAAAATTTTGGCAAATTCAATTCCTCATTAAACATAAAATATATAATATATAAATTATAGATATAAAACACAAATACTTTTAAAACAATATATAAAAGACAATTATAAAACATTACCAAATGGATGCAAGGTGGGCTTAACATTCAAAAAATGAATTAATTCCCCATATTAACATAGTTAAAAGGAAAAGAAAAAAAAACATATGATCATCTCAATAGATGTCAAAAAGCATTTCACAAAATTTAATACCTTTTCATAATACATATTTTAAGCAAATTATAATGGAATTTCTGAATCTTATACAGGGCATCTATTATGGATTGAATTTTATCTCCCCAAAATTCATATGTTGAATTTCTAACCCCCAATCCAACTACTTTTGGAGATAGGGCTTTTAAGGACATAAATAAGGTCAGAAGGGTGGGACCCTAATCCGATAGGACTGATGTCCTTAAAAAAAAGGAACACACCCCAGAGTTCTCTCTCTCTCTGTTCCCAACCTCCCCATTGTAATAAAATTTTCATTTTTTAAGCCACCTGGTCAGTGATATTTTATTATAGCAGCAGCCTGAGAAGACTAATATAGCATCTCTGAAAAAACCCACAGCTAACATCATTCTCCCATGGTGAAATAATGAAAACACTGAATGTTTTCCCTCTAAGATAAGGAACAAAAAAGGATTCTGCTATTACCATTTCTATATCCAATACTGTGCTGGACATCTAAGCCAGGAAAATAGGTAAGAAAAAAGAAACAAAAGCATATGGTTTGGAAAGGTAGAAGAAAAACTTTATTTTCAGAAAAAAATTATCCATGTAAAAAACCCTGAGGAATCTACATGATGATATTAGAACTAATAAATGAGTTTAATAAGTAAATGGGATACAAAGTCAATATAAGAAAATCAAAACTATTTCTACATACTAGCAACAAAAACTAGAAATTAAAATTTTTAAAGTGCTACTTCAAATGACATCAAAATATGAAATATTTAGTAATAAATTTTTTAAATATATATATATGTAACACTTGTACCCAGCCAACTACAAAACTGCTGAAACAAGTTAAAGACGACCTAAATAAATGAAAAGACATAGCACATTCATAAACTGGAAGATTCAATATTGTTACAATGTCATTTTTCTCTAAATTGTTCCATTGACTCAATAAAATCAAAATTAAAATTTCAGCAGTCTTTTTTGTAGAAGTTAGCATACTGCTCCTATAAATTATATGGAAATACAAAGGACATTAGTCATTGCAAGTTAAAACACAATGAGAAACCACTGTATACCCACTTGAATGTCTAAAATTAAAGTGACCACACTAAGTGCTGCCAAGCAAGTGAAACAGCTACGATTCTCATACATTACTGCTGGGAATGCAAAATGGTACAGACACTTAAGAAAACCATTTGGCATTTTCTTATAAAGTTACACATACAAACATAGACTTATCATTCAATTCAGCAATCCTACTCCTTCGTATTTACCCTAGAAAATGAAAACATATGTCTACACATGGACCTTTATGAAAATGTCCATAGCAGCTCTATTAATAATACTCAAAAACTCATGATGCCCAAATGTCCATATGTGGATGGATAACCAAATTGTGGTTATCCATACAACTGAATACTACTTTAGCAATAAAAAGGAACAAACTACTTGAGAATGAACAACAGGGGTGACTCTCACAAGCATTATGCTGAGTGAAGAAAGCTAAACATGAAATACTACCAGCTGTATTTTTCCATTTCTATGAACTTTGAGAAAAATCTAAACTATTCTGTAAAAAGCAGATCAATAGTTGTCAGACTCCAACAGTAGCAGAAGAGGACTGACTGCAAAAACACGAGAGAGGTTATTATGGTGAAGAAACTGTTCACTATCTCGTACGTAGTGATGTCTATTAACTCTTGATATGTGTATAGAAATATTTTAATAAAGTTGATCAAAATATTAATAAGAAATTGTATTAAATATGTAAAAAATTTAAATAGAAAAAAATCACATATATTTCAATGGAAATGTAAGGAAGGTAGGAAGAAAACTTACTTAGTTTCCAGCTCTTGAACAACATCCCTAAGGGCACATCACAGAATGCCTAAACCTCCTCAGAACACAGTTTGAAAACATCTATTATGATAACTGAGACATTTCAAATCAATAAGGAAGGTTGGGCTATTCATTAAGTGGTACTAGCCACTGGAAATAAAATTAGTTAGATTTTTGCTTTAAATCATACATAGAGTAAAATCCTATTGATTTAAACATTAAACATCAAAATGTAGGAGAAGAAAAATTTAAATAATTAGTAACATAACTTTGTGTAGGAAAAGTTTTGTAACCATTGCTCCATAGCCAGAAGAAGAAATAAGGCCAGAAATATAGTAAATATTCACAGATATTGAGGGAAAATATAAATAAAATTAAAGTTGGCAATTTAGGGGAAAAATAGGTGAAAAAATGATTAATATCCTTAATACATATAAAGAGTTATTAAATAGCAAAAAGAGAACCATACTAATAGAAAAAGTGAGCAAAATATATGAACAAGATATTCAAAGAAGATAGTACAATGGCTACTAAACATTTTTAAATGTAGTCAATATCACTAATAAATAGAACAATGCTGAAATGACCAATTTCACCTACCTACAGTATACACTTGTAAGAATGTGATGAATGTGTACTTTCAAATATTGTGTTGGAAGCATAAACTTATATCTTTCTAGACAGTATTTTGTAGCAAGTATCAAATGTCTAAATTGCCATCATTTTTACTTTTGAAATTTATTCTATAATCTGATAGTATCAAAAGCTGTATTTATTTCAGAATTGTTTATATGGTGAAAAACTGTTTAAGTATTCTAAATGTTTGTCAATATCAGATGCTACGGACACACTCTGAAGCCATTAAAAATGAAGATGTAAACCAATAATTACTGACACAGAAAGATGTCCACATGAAGTTGCTAAATAAAATATGATATCTTCAATGTAAATTCAATAAAAAGAAATCTATCTTCCTACTCATCTGCCTCTGTTCTCTAAACACACACACACACACACGGATGTACGTAAGTCTGGAAAACATAAACTAAAAAATCAGTATGAGTTATCTACTGGTAAAATGAGGTAAAAACTTTTTCTTCTTTATATTTGTCTATATTATCTAAATTATGTGTGAAAAATATTTTTAAGGACTATGTACAATATAACTTCACATTTCAAACTAGGCAACAGAAAGTAAATTTGGAAGTTTTCTAGAAGTTAATGAGTTGGTCATCATAATCAATGTTTACATAAAAATACAATCTACAATGATTCTTTCTTAAAGCATCAGAATATAATACTAGAAAAATACCTTCAGGATTTCTTTTCCACATGAAATGCCACTTAAGAACCTACTAACCAGTGTCCTTCTGCCACCCTTACCCCTGATGTTTTACATTACAATGACTTTATATCTCCAATAAAAGACAGAACAGGCTTTAAGTTTCATTTTTTTGAACATTATTTTTTGGCTAGGTCTTAAGAAAATAATGTGAAAATGCGGTTTGCACCTTATTTAAGAAAGACAGATAACCTTGAATCTTAAACCTTCTCTGGCATTTTCTTGATCTTCACTAACCATGACCAAGGTAGGATGGTCTCATCTACAAATTACTAAAAATAATCACTCTAAGAAGTGACCTTGGATGAAGCAATGTTAAATTGGTCAAGAAATTTTTTTGAGGCATCACTATTATTAACTCACAATTTTTTCATTTCACTCTGCCACTGATGCTTGGCAGGTTATAATTTTTCATTTTTGCACTTGGATGAAACCCAGTGAAGTAGAGATTATGGAGATAGTGGTGAAGAATTTTTACAAAGGAATTTTCCCCCTCACTCCATAATATCAGGTTACAAAATGGATCTCCATTTAAGACAACTTATCAGCTGAAGATACATAATCGTTGTTAAGATAACAGTAATGACCTATACCATATTTCAAGTTTTCTTAAAGTGATGCCTTCTGTATACAGAGTTGATGTTATGACCAACTTATATACTTGGAAACATTTCCATTAGTGGAGATGTTTTGGGCTGATTCGCCTTTTGACAACTACCTGTCTTTGTAAGACAGTGCTACAGTTAAAGAAAATGTGTGTGGAAACAGAGATCACTTCTCTACACAAAGATGTCCAGTGACACAGGTTGGAAATAAACTTGCACTACCATTAACGATGAAGAGCTAGTCTTAAAATAGTTACCACTTAATAGGTGGTAACTATTTTCAGTGCATCTTCTCTCCTTCTTTAAGTCCTTAAGATCAGGTCCAATGCCAGTAGCGTAGATTGGTGATGTCCATCTATACCCATATTCTTTCAGAATCTCCTTTAGCATGCTACTTCTAACCAGCTTATACTAGGCACTAAATAAACATGCATTCTCATCCCTTTAAGTAAGAGAGAATAGAAAATTCATTTAAAAAATAAAGAATATTATAATGTTGGGTACATAAATCAAAGATTAGAACAATAAATATAAGGAGTTAAGAAATAATTCCCTGGCACAAAAGACAATGTTTAAACGGATAGTTAGGATGAAGGCCTAAACACCAGTCTCCTCTACTCCGAAGAAACTAAGAAATGCTGACTTGAGTGTTCAGTTCCACCAATAGTATCCAGTTGCATGTAGGGTAATGTGGGGTTTGAATACCAAACTAGAGACAACTACTTCCCAGAAAAGCTTTTAAGTATCCCCAGTGTATCATCCCACATTCCTTAAAAAGAAAATTAAATTGCTACTCTCCCACAGAACATTTGCATTTGGCGTATTGGATCTAACTGTAGAATAAATAGTTTGTTCCTCTAAAGAAACCGAGTTATATATTATCTCAACACAGAACATGATGATTACCTCACAATATAATTTTGATATAAATGAAACTTTTAACTGATCTTTTATTTGTTCAAACATTGACAAAATATGTAAACTGACAGAATGGCAGGAGAGTTAAGAGCTCCCCTTTGAGGGACTACATTACCCTAGAATTGAGCAGATCATGTGCTTTTACAATAGCTTAAAGTAATATTTTAACTGAAGTTCTATAATAATATGCAAAAATGAAAATAATCGTTACATCGAGGTAAAGGGGGGGGACTTCTAATCTCAATTTTTTAAAAATAATTGGTAAAAATCTAATATCAAATATACATCTCTATTAATCTGCATATTTTATCAGAAGAATCACTGAAAAAAGGGTTCATTATATTCTAATAAAAGGAAAAATATGAAACTGGAAATCTTTTCAATTTTGCTAAATTATTAAACTTTTACAGGAAGTCTAGTTTTTGTTCTTATATTAGAAGACAATCCAGTAAAATGTTTACCACTTCCAGAGAGTTTCATTTGTTTCAAATTGCATGTTTTTAAAAATACCGTTCGTAGTATTAAGTAAAATAAGCATAAATTTCGGCCAGCCATTTTAGTCTTGAGTAGTCAAATTATTAAATTAACATTCAAAAAAAATTTTTTTAAGAAGCATAAATACTGCAATGAAAAATAAGAGTTTGCACAATTACATTTTTTATCTGTTAGATAAACTGAATCAAATCTCCAAAACTAAATATTATCTGTAACTTAAGACAAATGCTGATTTTGATGAACTCCTTTTGTGATTTGTGTTGTTTTTACCGGTAAATAAGACAAAAAGCATAAATAGTTAAGTTATGGTTAGGTTTTCTTAAGAAAAACAGATACTATGGGCTCCTTGTAGCATCTGGAAAATGATTAAATAAATGAAGAAATAAGGCAGACATCTTCTATAATATTATAGTACTAAAGCATGCTACCTAAGAGGTGTATCACACTTCCTCATGTCCTACATGTCCTAATTGTCCTACAACTTTTATCTTCAACTTTCAGACACCTGACTAAGCATACTCAAATAGTTCCTTCCTATTTGTCTTGTTTCTGAATTGACCACCCCACCCCTCTTGCATTGTCAAAGTTTTCTGAAAACAGTAATATAAAAGATATTTTTGAGTCATATCAAGCCTATAATGTGTGCCTCAGAACCACACACTCAGAAAAGTATAATATCACTGAGAAACTGGAAGTTATTCTCCACAATTAATAAGCTCCCTTATTCAAAATAGTGAAGCTTAATATTCATACATGCTAATAATAAATATTCAGAATGAAAATAATAAAAATACAATTTAAAAAAAGAAAATTCTGAGGTAATATAAGGACCATAAATAATGTGCATCAAAAATGCTATACCAGCATTTATTAGGCTACCACATACAGTTATTAGATGAGTATGATGTCTTTCAAGAAACAGAAATTCTCCAGGTAGTCAGAATGGCAGAAGAAATGTTGTATGGTTAGAAATAAAATTTAAAATCACAGGAAATTTGACATTACTATAACTATTACATTTTTTAGCAAAAAAATAACAAATACTCATTTAGACCAATGCTCTTTAGCATGGTTAATCTGAAATTAAGAGACTATATTTTGCAAGTCAGACAGAATATCTTATTATAACAAATTATTGCTTTTAGGCTATCATGGGAAAGTGATGGAAGGGAAAACACTGGTCTGCAAGCATGCATTAAAGCATTCTATTCCAGAGGAGAAAAGAATAACCTTGATTCAAATGCTCTATTTCCTTCTTAACCTACAAAACATAAAATTAACCCAAGAAAAAAAATAAACTCAACATAATCATAAAATATATGTGACATAAAGAATATTTAATTAAAAAGTATAATAAACTCCTTTAAAGAAGAACAGAAAATTAAAACCAAATTAACTAACAGAAATGAGAGCATATAGTAGAAATCAATGAAACAGAATACCATAGAAAAATTCAATAATATTGAAAACTGATCCTTTGAAAGGATTGGAGGAGAAACAATAAAATTCTAACCAGATTGATTAGAGAAAAAAATAAAGAAGACAGAAAATATCAGTATCAGGAATCAGAGAGAAGGTATCACTCCAAATACTACTACTATTACAATGAATATTATGAAAAATTTTATGCTAATAAATTCTACAACTTAAATGAAATGGGAAAATTCCTTCAAAGACACAAACTGCCAAAGCTCATTCAAGGAAGAATAGTAATTTATACTGCTATACATTTCAGAGAAATTGAATTTTTAGCCAAAACCCTTGCTACCAATAAAAATCCAGACGCTGGCTTCACTGTTTTCTGAAACATTTAAAAAGAAAAAAATCTCAAATCTCAAAAATTTGAGATCCTCCATCAGAAAACTGAAGAGAGGAAATATTTCCCAATTCATCCTATGAGGTCAGCATTACTCTACCATCATTGTAATGCAAGAAAAAAAATTCAGACCTGTATGTTTCATGTAAACAAATATACAAATTCAAAACAAAATTTTATCTAATAATATATAATGACTAAGTTGGATTTATCTATTTATTCCAAGAATGCAAGGTTAGTTAACATTCAAAAAGTAAGCAACATAATTAACCACATTAAAAGGCTGAAAAAGAAAAAAAATATTATTTCAGTAGATGAAGAAAAATTACTAACAAAATCCAATATCCATTCATGATAAAAATTCTCAGCACACTAGAAGAAAACTTTCTGAACATGATAAAGGGCATTTGAAAAAGCAACCCCCACTGGACATGATATTTAACAATAAAGGAATGAATGTTTTCCTCCTAACATCAGGAACAATGCAAAGATGTCTTATCTTACAACTTTTATATAACATTACACTGGATGTTCTAGCCAGAGAATCGTGTGTGTGCGTGTGTGTGTGTGTGTGTGTGTTTGGGGAGTAGGAGGAGATAAAAATAAAAGGCATTCAGATTGGGAAGGAACAACTAAAACTGTCTTTATAATCTTTATAGTCTTTATAATGTAGGACATTATGATGTTTTATAGATGGTCCAATAATTACCAAAATACTATTACACATAAATGAGTTTAGCAAGGTGGTGGGATCCAAGATCAACATATATTACATAAAAATTAATTGTATTTCTATGTTTTAGAAACCAATAATCAGAAACTCAAATTTAGAAAAAAATACCACTTAAAATCACATCAAAAATATGAAATTTTTAGAGATAAATCTGATAAAAGGTGTACAAGACCTGTAAAGTGAAAATTACAAAACATTACTAAAAATAAAGATATAAGTAAATAGAGAGGCATACCTTGTCCATAGGTCAGAAGACTCAATAGCATTAAAATGTTAATTCTTCCCAAATTGATGTAAGATTCAACATATCCCCCAAAAAAAAAAATCCCAGGATTTTTATAGATATTTAAAAGCTTACTTTAAAATTTATACAGAAATGCAAAGGACATAGAATAGCTAAAGTAACTTTGAAAAAGAACAAAGTCGTAGGGCTAACTCTACCTGATTAAAAGACTTATTACAAAGCTACAATTTTCAAGAAAGTATAGTGCCAACTCACAGATGGCCAAATAGATCAATGGAACAAAACAGAGATTCCAAAAAGAAATCCACACATATACAAACAACTGAGACATACAGACAACTTTACAAAGGAAAAAAAGGTGATTAAGTGGAGAAAGGACAGTCTTTTCAACAACTGATGCTGAAACAATTAAAATCCATATACAAACAAAAGAAGAAGAAAAAGAAAGTTGATCCAAACCTTCATACATTAAAATTTCTCAAAATGGATCACAGACCTAAATTTAAAACTTAAAACCATAAAACTTTTGGAATAATACATACAAGAAAGTCTTTGTGAGCTAGCGATAGGAAAAGATTTCTTAGTATGATACCATAAAAGCAGTCTGTAAAAGAGCAAAGTGACACTGATAGTAAGTTCCAAGACTGTGCAAATTTTAATATGAATATAAAGGTGAATATATAATAATGATACCCTTTATATCTAAAGAAGAAGGATGATTCTGAAAAGTATTATCTATTTGCATTATCAGCTATACTTTTAAGATACTGAAATATTTTGGAAAAATAATTGATAAGCAAATGCTAAGAGATTTTAGATAAGAATCCAAAGGTCTCAGCCATGAAGAAGGATGAATTAAGGCCTTTTGTAACAACTTGGATGGAACTGGAGACCATTATCCTAAGTATCTAAAAAAGAGAAAAACAAATAACTACGTGTACTCGCTATTAAACTGGAACTCACTGATGAGCACATATACACAGAGGGAAGTAAAACTCAGTGGAAATCAAACAGGGGATGGGCGAAAACCTATCTAATGGGTACAATGAACACTATCTGGTTGATGGGCATACTTATAACCCTGACTCATACATAACAAAATTGACACATGTAACCAAAAACATGTGTACCACTGTAGTATTTTGAAATAAAAATAAATCTAAAGTTACAAATAACTATCTTAAATAATTACACTTTGTTATTAATGAGCAAGCAATGGAACAGTTAACAATGGGGTTAAGACAAAGAATGTATCAGGATGCCAGCTATGTTATTACTTTTATCACTTAGGATGAATTAGTTAATGCATTAATCAGCACATTCATTCTAGATCTTATTGTTGATAACCTCATGTTTAACTTCTTGGCGTGTTGTAGCCCTCAACGCATTCCGCAGGAATTGTGGAGGTTATGAAGGTAAGGAAGAATAGTTATAGAAATGTCCTAACACAATTTGGGTTCAGTGTTATTGAATTATTCTATCATTGCTGTATCCATCGGAATAATAGAACTGTGGGTGATCTCATCAAGGTGAAGGATAGCAATAAGCTAAGATGCTAACTTTAGAATTTAACACTATTAACTCAGCAGATGTAGGGATTAATAATTCCAACCTTGAGTATTGAAAAGATCATAATATAGATAGATGGCTAAATAATCCTTTCCTTTACCCAATTCTCTTATAGAGACATAAATGATATACAAATATACACATATATACAGACACACGCACACTTATACAACATAAGCTAGCATCAATGAATACATATCTTAACATTTGGAAAGAATTCATTGTTCTATAATCTAGTCAAAGGAAAAGTGAACCCCTATGGTTATGATCATAAAATTATACAAGAAATGAGCCAAAACTGTTAGCAACCTCTAATGTCAACACAAAGAGAGCCAAAGCTCTAATGGAAGTTATATTTTCTCCTTGGCATATTCAGCACTTTGAGATATATCTGTTTTCACAGTAGATCAAACAAGAAAATTTCAGGGTAGTAGATAGTCTATGTGCATAGACTCAGCTGGGAAATACTGGGGGATACTTAATGAGGTTATGGAACAAATCAATGCAACTGGGCTGCTGATTGTTCATTAGCCACCCTAGAAGAACCAGAGATGTCCCACTTAGAGCAGTTACCAAACCAAAAGAAAGCATCACTCAAGTTCAAGAGCACAAGCATCATACAGTAAGAGTTCATATAGTTCAATGCGAACAAATCCATAGGTTGTTGCTGCATTTCAGTGTTTCTATGAACTTCCTGAAATTAATGCAAAGGCTTATATATGCATATATAAGAAACACTGATCTAATTCAAGCATACATTTAATGGATGGGGAAACAGTTCCACTGAAATTGAATTACAGCTCACTAGTACTAAATTGGAAGTAGGATCTCTTGAGTCCCAGCTATGTTTGTTGTTGTTGTTATTTTGCTATCAAATCAAGAAGTCTCCTCTTAAGTATTTAAAATTTTAACTGCAGCAGAAAAAGACTTACAGCAGGGATCCGTAATCCCTGATTTTCTAAAAGACTCAGTATTCCCTGGGTGACCTCTCAATAAGCTCTCCGTGAGTCCATTTACATCGCCCTTCCTTGTGAAAGTGCCAAACACAACCCGTGTGATATCTGTGTTCTGGCAGCCCTTTGTAACTGAAACAATATCCAACACAAGTAGCTCATGCCCGAGTGGCAACTCAGAAACCAAAAGTACTGTGCCACAATACTCAAGGGAGAAATTAGAGGACATAAAAAGGTTTTGAGAATGTAAGTGTTCAAGAGCAGGGCTATGTAGTTACTTACAGAGCCTAGTAAAATAGTTGATACTCATTAAATGTTTATCAAATTGAATTGGCACATAAACCATCTAACAAACCATCACCCTGAGCATTCCCAAATGAGGAAGAATGCTTACCCAAGAATTGCCTTCCTTATGAATGTAGTAAGGCTGTTTTTTAATACAAGCGAACTTAAGCAACTCCACACATATTTCTCAATCTTTCGGTTATTCCAAAATGGCTCTGAATTTAAAAAATAGATGGCAGGACTTTTATATGTTCAATAAATGTTGGACTTTCTCTCAGTGCTGCTGTTATAAAAATATTGATATCTCTCCAGTAAGATATTTTGGCTAATAAGAATCTCTCATCAAATTAGTAACACAATTAGATTCACTTTTAGATGGTTTAGTAGTGGTCTTTGGGGTCTAATAACATATTGCTGACTTGGGCAAGCTGCCATTGAACTGAACATAAATTTGTAAAAAGCAAATTCTCCATTTGGAAATTTCATGATTACCTCAAACTCATCAATGCCCAAATTTAAATAAAGTGCTTTCCCTGCAAACCCTGTTTCTTTCTCTATATTGCCTATTAGCAGCATTATAATCTATCTATTCCCCCAATCTAAAAAAAGATATTAAATTTCCCTCTCCCTTGCCTAAAATATCCAATGAATAAGGATGTCTAATCAAATATATCTCATAAACACATCT
>CAUYRT010074088.1:0-37008 GCA_963574885.1 Lepilemur ruficaudatus | reverse complement strand
AGCTACTCGGGAGGCTGAGGCAGAAGGATCGCTTGAGTCCAGGAGTTTGAGGTTGCTGTGAGCTAGGCTGACGCCACGGCACTCTACAGCCCTGGCAACAGAGTGAGACTCTGTCTCAAAAAAAAAAAAAAAAAAAAAAATTTAAATATACTTAAACCTTGGTCTAATGGCACTTGTACAGTGGAACTTGATAGGAAGGATCTGTCTTGGTGTTAAGTTACATAATCACTTCATAAAAAGCCATATGGATCCCACATTGACTTAATTTGTTTGGCTTGATAAAGTCATAATAAATCAAATGTCTCACTCGATGAAACATCTAAATCATACAGAATTAAAAGGGCCCCAGAAGCCTTAGAGAACTCTAAGGGATGCTCTGATTTTTACAGCCAGTTACAAAGGGTGCTTCTCCTACCAAGCACATTACGGAAAGCAAAGCCAAACTCCTCAATTTCAAACTAAAAATTTCCTTTGGTTGGTCCCTTCATTTCCATCCACACTTTTCCTTGAACACCCCATAAAGGCTCTGCCGTTTCAGACAGACTAGGTCCTCAGTGGTTCCCACCAATGGCCCCCTCCCCCCGCCCCAGTGCACCGTGATGTGTCTCACCATCGAGAAGTGAGAATTTAAAACCTGGTTCTGCTGCAGAAAAGAGCATTATGGTCTTACGGGGTGAATTTCAATGAAGGTGACAAACAAAAGAACGTAGTCTTGAAGTTATTTCCATGGTATTTGTTCCAAATCATCTAGTTCAAGGATCACTGTATTTCTCCACAATTTGTAAAGGATTATTCAGTTTAAATAACAGATGCTTGCTTTTGTTAAAGTTAGGTATGCCTTTGTTGCATTTTCTAACAAGGCAAATTTTTGAGGGTCACACTTAGCAGTGAACACTGGCTCCAGGGCAGCGATGTGCGTTTAGCTCATTCATCGTTATGTTTCCAGCCCCAAGATAAGGCCTTGCATGGTGTAGCTGCTCTACACATGTCTATTAAACAGAATGGACAATCTTTATAGGAGCATGGCATACTACTGAAATTAAGATAGAAATAGAATGCTTTAATTAACATTTTATTAAGCAGAAAGAATCTGCAAAATTAAAACATACTTTTACATACTAAAAATAACATTTTTTCCCTGATATTAAAAGATTTTTAACACCCAATATTGCTTACCCCTCCATGTTTCAATCTTATGTTCCTCTAATTCATAAATCTGTACCTGTAAATAAGAAAAATTCTTATTTACAAATGTTAACATACAGAATATAGAATAAATAAATACTTGGAAAACAATATAAAATATAGCTTTCATAATAGTATTTTCTGCTCATAATCAGAAAATGAGGTCAAATATGGAGGAAAAAATGTATCCTCAAGTATTAAGAAAAACTTCAGGCTGTACAGTTAGACATGAACTGCTTTTTAGCAATTTTGACTTAATAAACTACCATTGAGATTCTTTTTTTTTTAAGAGATAGGGCCTTGCTCTGTTGCCCAGGCTGGAGGGCAGTGGCCTCATCATAGTTCACTGTAACCTCAAACTCCTGGGCTCAAGCCATCCTCCTTCCTTAGCCTCCTGAGCAGCTGAGACTACAGGCGCACACCACCACACCTGGCTTCAAAATCTATCCATTTAAAAGTCATACTTGTGTGGATTTTGCTAGACCAAAAGCAGACATATGGCCAATGAAAACCAGTATTCACTTGCACTGATAATATTTAAGAAATCTGACATGTCATGTAGAATAAATACAGAATATTTATAAAGTCCTTGGGAAAACCTTCTTCTAAGTGTATGCCTTATGGAGAAATTCATTTTTGGCTGGGCGTGGTGACTCATGCCTGTAATCCTAGCACTTTGGGAGGCCAAAGCAGGAAGACTGCTTGAGGCCAGGAGCTCGAGACCGGCCTGAGCAAGAGACTCTGTTCTCTACCAAAAATAGAAAAAAAAAATCAGTAGTCTCAGCTACTCGGGAGGCTGAGGCAGGAAGATTGCTTGAGCCCAGGAGTTGGAGGTTGCAGTAAGCTATGATGACACCACTGAACTCTATCCTGGACAACAGAGACCTTATTTAATTATTGGACAATACTATTACACATAAAAACAGTATTAATCAGATTAACTATACCTTTTAGATACCCAAAATAGTACTAAATAAATGACGTATACAATTCTATCCTTTCTTACCCTCATGAATAAACAAAAAACCAAGCAGGCAGAATCACAGAAATCACAGAATTAGATGAGGGACAAATGTGGCTTTTACACTATGTTCTTACAGAACCGTTGGACAAGGACCAGAGAGTTCTGCCACTAAGACTAGCTAGTAGCTATCTTTTCCTAATTGGTAGAAAAATGTCAATATGGAATTTCTTCAATTTTAATTATTCTTTTTTTCTTCTTTAAAATCACAAAGTACATATAATTCTTGTTATAAAATTGGTAGGAGAACTCAATCGAGCTCTACCACCACAACAGGCCTACAGAGGTGAGCCCTGGTGGCAATCTCATCTCAGGAGAGGCCATTCCCAGGCCACCGTGGGGAGAAGAGTTTGGTTGGCGGGGGGGGGGGGGGCTCCCTTCTTCACAGTCTGAGGCAGATTCATAATACTAACATGCCCACAATGCTGTTAAAGACCAAATATCATAGATCTAGTGAAACTTATAGACGTCTAAGTAATAAATAAGAATGCAGAATTCTGCTAACCCAGGGAATTGTGAAAGCTGAATTAAAGGAGCTATTTCATTTTATCTTTCCTGAGAATACCTTCTTCAAGCTTCAAATAAATGACTTAGGGTAAAGCTAGCTGTTTACTCGGGTGAGTAGTTTTATGCTGAAGTTCCCTGCACATTATTTGGAAATACCAGAAAAGAAGCCTCCCCATCTTAAAACACACCCCCCATACACATACACAGACATATACAGCTCCATTACTGATGTTTGAGTATTGCTGCCACTTACCATAGGTGATTTATAGTATCTATGTAGTATATTTATGAAATCTGTAATTGTTAGCATTCCTGGAATAAAGAATTATACGTTAAAAATAAAACTGTGGAAACATAAAAGAAAAATTTCAAATGACAAATGAACCTAGAATATTTACTAGAAAATTCTGTAAAATATACTTCGAAGATACCACGCAGAGTTTAACGTAGTATTTAAAACTATTAATGTGTTAATTGTCTACATCAAACTAGATACACATATTTAGCTGAAATGAGACCTGACAGTAAGCACAATGGAATTAATCACAGTATTTGGCAAATCAATGAGAGAAAACTTACTAATTGTTATAAAATATCAAAAAAGAATTGCAGCTACACATGAATGATTTATTATAAAATACAACATGTAAGATAAAGTATTCCATGAGCTTTAGAAACATGACACTTCTGGGGCATTTGGATTGTCTCCTGAGCAGCATTATAAGAACAAAGGTTTTGACCAACAGTCACCATTTATTGAGTTTGTCGTGCCAGACACTAGGACTACAAAGATGAAAAAGAAAGGAACCTTTTCCCTGAGGAAATGATAACCTAGAAAGGGAGGTAGTCATAAACGGGCAATCTCAAATTATAATGCGATGACTACAAGGGAGATGATATCATTGTCTCCTATGATTTATAAGATGAGAAATGATGGCATTTAAATAGTTTTAAGTTACATAATATTTTTAATAGTGTAATAATGATTCAGCAGAGACAGCAGTCGTGTCCATGCTGTGTCATCTGCCATCAGGAGGAGGGGGCTGCCGGGAGCCCGGCGATGCCTGCTGCCCGGTGACCTGCGCGGACTCTTCCACTGGGCTGGCGAACACAAGGACATTCCCTCAGAAGGCCAAATCAGTTGCTAAACAAAAGTAATTCGACCAAAAAAAAGGCACTCCACAGAAGTACAGCAGTTCTGGATTTCCTGGCAGTCCCGCCTTACGCGGCGGGCGTGTAAAGCAAGAACGCTCTGTAATTCGGTAACGTGTCTGCTGGGTGAACAAACCAGCACCTGTCGGAATGCTCCGGGCTTTCTGCCCTTAAGGTTTCCCGTTTTAGATCCCCCGGGCCCACGCTGCTTACCTACAAAACTCTGTTTTTTGCTCTCCCACAGGGGAGCTGCTCGGACACCGTTGGCTACCAAGGCAAAGAAGGCCTTTTTAACCTGCAGAAAAATAAGAGAAACAACACATACCTTTGAAGTCCATATGTGTGTGTGTCTATATATATATATATATACATACATATATATATATATCTCAAGAAGAAAAATACCTTCAACTAGCATAGTTGACCAAATCTTACCAGTTATCTTCAATGATAAATTTTGTAAGTTTGATAACCTAAAAATGATGGAATTTATTAGCATTAGCAAAAATCCTTTTTTATTATACCTAAAGGCATATAAGGATTAGAGGTTTTTGAAACTGAAATAATGCAATTAACTTCAATTCTTTTTTTTTTTTTCTTTTGAGACAGAGTCTCACTCTGTTGCCCGGGCTAGAGTGCCGTGGTGTCAACCTAGCTCACAGCAACCTCAAACTCCTGGGCTCAAGCGATCCTCCTGCCTCAGCCTCCCAAGTAGCTGGGACTACAGGCATTCGCCACCATGCCCGGCTAATGTTTTCTATATATTTTTAGTTGGCCAATTAATTCCTTTCTATTTTTAGTAGAGACAGGTCTTGCTCTTGCTCAGGCTGGTTTCGAACTCCTGACCTTGAGCTATCCTCCCGCCTTGGCCTCCCAGAGTGCTAGGATTACAGGAGTGAGCCATCATGCCCGGCCCAATTTTTTTTTCTTATTGCATCTAAAGACTCTTGTATATATAGACTTTATATAATTAAAACAATACAAAAGAGTTAAACTTCAAAGTCTAATTCCTCCTATATGTGGTTATTAATTTATTTGAAGACACTGAAGTTGTATCAAATTACTTGAAAGAAAAATTCATTTTTAATATGTTCAATAATGAGCCAAATAGGCACAGTTTCTCATTTCCCCAAGATAGAGAAAGAAACGATATGAAAGATACAATACACTTGCACATTTGTATCTTTTAGAGACAAACGTGCCTATTACGGTTTGGGCACTGTTCAGAGTACGTTAACACACGCTATCTCATTTAACACTCATTAACAAATGCCCTTGGAGATACCATAAATTCTCATATCTGATGCTTTATTAATAGTCAAAAGCTCAATGCTGAAAGTGATCCTCTAAATTCAGATAGCAAATAACAAGAGGGAAAATCATTCAACCTTATTACTAACCCAAGAAACACAAATGAAAACAAATTTAAAATATCATTTATAGCTGCTAAATATGCCAATATTTTTAAGTTACAGCTCCTAATGCAAGGGCTGTCATAAAACCACTGGTGGCACCATAAACTGATAAAATAGAATTTGGACCACAGCTTATATCAAGAATCACAAAAATAAGGCTGGGTATAGTGGTTCACGCCTGTAATCCCAGCTCTTTGGGAGGCCAAGGTGGGAGGATCACTTGAGCTTAGGAGTTTGAGACCAGCCTGGGCAACATAGTGAGACCAGGTCTCTACAAAAAATTAAAAAATTAGCTGAGCATGGTGGTGTGCACCTGTAGTCCCAGATACTCTGGAGGCTGAGGCAGGAGGATTGCTTGAGCTCATGAGTTTGAGGTTGCTGTGAGCTATGATCCTGCCATTGCACTGTAGCCTGAGCAACAGAGTGAGATGCTGTCTCTAAGAGGAATTAAAAAAAAAAAAAATCACAAAAATATTCAATATTCATATTATTTGTGCAACAACTTTTTCTCTTTTGAATTATTTTAGCAGTGGGATTCCTGAATCAAAGATGTTCAATGTGGCATTATATTTAATCTTGAAAACTGGAAAAATAACCCCCTCCAAACTAAAAAAAAAAATTGTTAAATATTAGCATACCAATGAGAAAAAAATATCAAATGGTAATTAAAATAGTATAATTATAAAGATGATATTGAAGTAAAAAGTTCATGACAGTGAAACACGCAGACTGTAGAATTATATACCATGATACTTACATAAAATACACGTTTAAATGGAAAAGATCAAAGGGAAATGAGCAAAAATTTAAACTGACATATTAAGGAGCTGAAATAGTAAAATGTATATCAGTTTATTAAGGAGCTGAGATAGTAAAATGTATATTTCTTTTAAAAAAGGTTATGTTATGGGATAGTTTTTTTTTCTTAGCTAAAAGAAAATAATTCTCTTCTCACCCACTATATTCACAAACCCCTTGTTAACTTAATAACGAAAAGAAATGAGTAAGAATTACAGGACCCTGGAGCAGACTCTAGGATTAACAATTCAGCGGCTGTTTATTCCTTTGTGACACATTTTGCCTTTATGTAGAATTGCTCAGGTATGTGCATGGTTCACCGACACAGGAGTAGAAGGACCACGGGTGGGTGGGGGGTTCTCATCAATTACTTTATATACGTTCCTTAACCCAGCCCACCACTGTGTCCTGAATACAGCAGGGATTCTAGATACTAGTTAAAGGAACTAGTAGAGAACTAAGAAGGGGAGGAGGTAACTAGAGCCAACCCACGGACCTGGGAGAGAAACAGTAACTAAATGGCATCCATAAACTGATAAAATATTTTTGAACCACACCTTGTATCGAGAATCATAAAACTACCCATTCTGATTGTGTAATCAAATGGCATCCAGGGAAGGTGTGCCAATTTGAATGGTTTGCTATTTCTACCTGGATGGTACCCTGGGAATCCTTGATTGCGGTCCAAGAAAATAATATAAAAGAGTATGGTGGAAAAGTCACATATAAATAAACTTTAAAACACACCAAATATCTGATTAGCTTGTTTTTCTAAACTGGTTGGAATAGGATGGGAATGGAGGCATCTTTTAAAATCACAAATTGCTTACTGTCTTTTTCAAAATAACAGATTTAGCAGAGAAAAACCAACATTAAAAACATTCATCAGGATCATTCATGAAACCCCAAGTAACCACAGCTACTGAAAAGCTATTCCAGAAAGTTCCAAGTCTGGCCATAATGAAATAGCTGAAAACAACTTAAGAGCTGTACAAAAGACAGGAAACACTATTTGAAGGCAACAGAGTGTACAGTGCAGGAAGGACTCAAGGAGCTACAGTTGCTGAGGGAAAAGTACATGAATTGAGCACATTCATTCTGCAGTTTTTCTGAGGGCATTTCCCAAATCGTCTTCAAACGGATAAATTTCAACAAAAACCTGTAATCTATCAAAAAGAATCAAATAAACACCGGGTAGGAGAAATACAAAGAAAATCATACCTATGCACATCTTAGACGAGATGCTAAAAACCAAAGGCAAAGAGAAAATTAGCTAGAGGAAAAAAGACACGTTAATTTTCAAAAGAGCAACGATCAGACTGACGGCAACTTTTCAATAGAAACTAACCTGAAAGAAAACTTCAAGACGCTAAAAGAAAAAAACCTGCCAACCGAGAGTGTATATCCAGTGAAACATCCTTCAAAAAGGATTGGCAAAATAAGGTTTTTCAGACAAACAAAAGCTGAGAAAATTGTAGTCAACCAACCTGTCCTAGAAAAAATACTTAAGGGGGTTCTTTATGTTGAAAGAAAGATTCTAAAATTGCACAGAATCGCAGGAAGAAACGCAACCAGATGAGAGGACAGGCATGTGGGCAAACAAAAATAAATACTGATTGTTTAAAAGAGCAATAGTATCTTCAGGGTTTTATAACACATACAGAAGCAAAATAAATAATAATGGCACAGAGGGTAGGAGAGGGTTAATGGCGTGAAACTGTTACCAATTTCTCGTGTTGTTTGGGAGATGGTAAATGTAGTATTCAAAGACGGAAAGCAGCAAGTCAAAGATGCTGTTGTAATCTATCAAGCAGATTAATAAAAGATTAATAAAAGAAAGTATAACTGAAAAGCTAGCAGAAGGGAAAAATGAAATTAAAGTACTTTATTAAATCAAAAGAAGACAAGAAAGGGTGGAACAAAGGAACAAATAACAAACAGAAAAGAACACACAGCAAATGGCAGAGATAAAGCCAACTACCGCAGTAACTGCATTAAACCAAGTGGACTAAACACTAATCAAATGCTATTTTAGGCATTTATCGTATGATTTAATTACGATTGTCTATACTTATACAAACGTTGTATAGAACCTTCTAAGTCCTGGGATCCTATGAAGGAGAGACTTCCTTCAGTGAACACATTTCCAGAAGCTTCTGGAAGAGACTGTTACATCTAGGGGGCCAGGTAGCTTCAAGACAGAAATGACTTAGCACAGTGGACACCCACACAGGAGAACACCTGGTCGAATGGTGTAGTAATTTTAAAAACCAAGAAAAAAAGTACTGCTATTAGTTTGCTGTTTTCTCTTTCATTATTCATTATTAAAAATCACACTGTCTGGAATAACTTCAGCAACAAAATAGTTTTTGACTACAACACAAAGTGTACAATAAATATCTATACTGAAACAAATGACTGAATAAACAAATAAATCAGGGAGAAGAGACAAATCTCCCTTGCGGAACAACCCCAATCGACTTACACAGACGCTCGGCCCCCAAGGAGGTGGAGCCTGACTCCCCACTCCCTGAGTGTGGCTGTGCAGTCCCTCCTTCTAGACACTACAGTACAGAATGGAAGGCAGGAAAGAATCACCTGATGGTGGGAAAACCTGACAACACCCTGGCCGGGTGATGGCCAAGTGTGAGGTCACGCAGACAGCACCTTGAGACAGCGTGACGAGGGGGGCGCTGCTCCTCTCCGGTCTCCCTCCCAGGCCTGTGCCCCAGTCTAAGCATGAGGCAGCCATCAGATCAACCTCAGTGCAGGGCAGTCTGCAAAACTCTCACCAGTATAAAACCATTCTGTCGTCAAAAACAAGTCAAGTCTGAGGAACTGGCACAGCCAAGAGGAGCCCAAGGAGGCATGACCACTAAATGTACAGGGTGACCGAGATGGGGTCTTTGAACAGAAAAATGACATTAGGTTAGAAACTAAGGAAATCTGCATGAAGCACTGTCACTAGTGAATAATAATGTACCCATCCTGGTTCGTTAACTGTGACAAATACATACCACACTAATGTGAAATGTCAAACTGAGCTGGGCGTGGGCACATGGGGACTCTGTACTGTCTTCACGTTTCTGTACATCTCAAACTCCTCTAAATCAAAAGGTTCGTTTTAAAAAAAAACGTGATTGTAGAGCTAAATAATAATGACATTGCCATTGTGAGGGAAGGCCTAGATAATCCTCAGTGCTTTCCCCCTCAATCCTGGGAGGTGAGGATTCCATTATGAAATTGTATTTATCTTGGAGCCTCTCCTAATTCCTGAGGTATCATCTTTTAGAATCACTAACTCACACTATTTTTCTCTGAACTATTGGGCTTACTTCGAAGGGGATGGGGTGTGTCCCCTTCTCTATGGTGCCAGGTATTGAGATTCTGTCTTGGCTCCAAACCCGCCCTCTGACTGCTCAGCGATGCCGGGACCTCACGGACCACATCCCAGCGCTGCCTGCTGGCTCTGCTTCAGGCTCCAGCAGGAAAGGAGGCTGGGAGGGATTCGCCACTGGGGCAGGAGAAGGGACTTGCCTCTTCCCTGCCGCCCTGTGAGCTGCACCTGGCGCTGCCTTACCAGGGCGCCTACTGCTTTCCCGCTGTAGCTGCGGAATCCAGTCTGTCGTTCCCATTACGGGCAGAAAGAGCTCTCTCGAACCCCCAGTCCCACCAAGAGACACAGGCACCCGCCAGAAGGCAGGCCCCAGGACCCCTCTTACCCTCATGGCACCTCAGAGTGCATCTGAGCCCCTCAGTGTCACAGTAAAACGTGGACTGCTGGCCCTCGCCCCCAAGTTTCTGATTCAGTAGGTCTGGGACGGGCCCAAGAACCTCCATTGTTGTTCTCAGCTTATGCTGAAGTTGCTGGCCTGGGAACCAGACTTGGAGAACGCTGCCTTAAAGGTCTTTGTTTATCTTTTCAGTTAACCCAGTTAGCTTATATCCAATTACCATTTGTTTATATTAATTTTTTGTTCAGATAACTGGTGTGGCTTCTGTCTCCTGACTGGACCCTGAGTGACAGAGAAAGTGGCACCAGGAGTGGCTTCTGGAAAGAGGATTTGGGATTGGTTTCTTGTCCTTGGGCTCACTGTCGGTGGGAAATCAGATTCCTGCAATCCAGGGTGAGCTGTGGCATCGTGACTAACAAACCATCATCTGTGAGTGTCACGACACCCCCAGAGCCACTGGGTGCCAGGGCCCAAGTGGCGGCTGCACCGGCCACGGAGGCAGAGCCCAGGACCACAGGAGGAATGGGAGGAGTCCCGTGAGTGCTGGAGCACTCAGAGAGCCCTGAAGGCTCAGTCAGAGAAGCAAAGAGCCTCTGTGGCAGCCCTAAGAGAATCTCTTATTTCTTGTAGCTACAGGGCTGATGTTTCCAAAATCAAGCTCAAAAGGTAACTGCAGGATGCACTGATCTGGAAGGAGGGGACCTTTGCACCTGGCACAGGGACATCTGGTTGGACTCAGACAAAGCCAGATTCCTGAATTCCGGAGTTACTCTGGGCCTCCCATGGCAGTGGGAACAGCTGGCTCTCCAGTGCCTTGAGAACCACCTTCCTTTGCTTGAAAGCCCAGTGACGGGCTTTCCTGGGGTGACGCCTGCACGGGCCTGTCACTCTCCCCAAGGCAGCGCCAACCTCCCTCGCTGCCCACTGACCTGTAACGGGGGGTGGGGGGGGGCGGTGGACAGGTTTCAGCACACAGCAGAGGAGGAAACATTATACACGGAAAGAACTGTAGGATCTTGCCATTTCATATCTGCAGAAATCTAGAAAGTATCTGTGGGAGTAGGTTCTAACAACGTTAGAGGAGGAATTTAACATGAATTTGGTAGAACTGATTGCTACAGGTGGGCTTTCCAGAAAATGTTCATTCACATTCAGTGCACGCAGCCGGCAGTGGCTGTCCCCGCTCGTCTGGCGGACTGATTGAGATGCAGGGCACTGCTGAGGCCACGCTCCACGAGGCTGAGGTGCCAGGACGCCGGTGGCACAGGTGAGAAGAGGGAACGCACAGGCACAGGGGATGGGGCGCTGGAGATGCACCACGTGCAAGCTGCACTCTCAATGCTCAGAGGACACACATTCCCTCGCTGGGCCTCTGAGGAACGTTCGAGCAAGGGGTGCCCCGTCACTCCGTGCCCCGTAGGCCAGGCACACGGGAGGACACAGCTCGTGGGCCGGCCTCACCAATCTGGATGGGAATGACATGCCCCGCAGCGAGGGCAAGTGCTGGTGCTTCTGCCCACAGCAGGGCAGGCACACGTGCCATCAAGGGCAACCCAGAGGAGTGACAGCTAGAATGGTCTGACCCGCAGGGATCACTGGTGGTGGCTAATTGATTGTTATGTTCCTAAAAATGAAGTAGCTGCATAGCCTCCTAAAATGAAAACTCTAGTGTAGGGGCCAAAAACCTGGCCTGAATCATCAGACTGGAGAGGCGTCCTCTGGCCGGTTTCCAGACCTGAGCCAGCTTGAGGAGCGCACAGGAGGCAGCCCTCAGCACGGCCCGAATGCCCCGTGCCTCCTCCTCCGAGCCTTTTCCGAAGGGACTTGCAAAAGGAAATGAGGGCTTTTCAGGGCTTCTGGACACGGGCTCTGAATGGACACTGATTCCTAGAACCCAAGAATCTGCACACCACAGCAGTCTGCTGATCGAAGTGGGGACCGTGGCCAGCGGGTGACAGAGTCTCAAGAGTCTCAGCTCAAGTTCGAATCACAGGGTGAAGCAGCAGGTCCCATGCTTTGGTTATCTCCTCAGTCCTTTTTTTTTTGGCTCTCTTTTTTTCCCTGTGATAAGGTTGGTACCAAGCCTCAGTCCTTTTTTAAAAAAATTATTTATTTTTTATTTTATTTATTTTTTTAGAGATGAGGTCTTGTTATGTCGCCTAGGCTGGTCTTGAGCTCCTAGGCTCAAGCAACGCTCCCGCCTTGGCCTCCCCAGTTACCGGGACCACAGGCACCACCACATCCAGCTCTTCTCCTCAGTTCCTAAGTGTCTGATTGGAAACGACCACCTGACAGGTGGCAGCATCCTCCACTGGCTCTCTGACTCACAGAGTCACCAGGCTAGCAAAGCAAAAGCAGCGGGGGAGTGCAGAGGCTGGTGCCCGTGGAAGAACCTGCGGGCAGGGCTCACCATCACAGCCCCAGGGAAACCGCCCATCTGGCCTGGGGCTGCATCTCTGAGGACCGTAGATAATGCAAGCTTGTAGCCGCAGCACCTCGTCCTGATGTAGCATCTTGGGGGACCTGAGGCCACTGCCCAGACATACACTCTTTTTCTCTAAACCAACTTACAAGGGCCCCTAGAGGCAGTCTGCTTTAGTCGGCAACCGCACGCTTTCCCACGTCACAAGGTTCTTCACCCCCCGCCCCATCTTACTGCGGTCTGCAGAGGAGCTGACCGCCCTCACCTGCACATGCCACGCTGGCCTGCTGTGCTGGACGGGCAGGAAGTAGCAGAGCTTCAGATGCCTCTGTGAGACGTGCAGACCACAGGGTGAGGGACAGACCCCAGAGGAGTCAAGGTTCTGACACCTCAGAACGGCCTGGAGCACTGGAGAGACCCCTCCACGGTGAAATTCAAATTCATGCTCTGCACACCACCAGCCAGCACACAACACTGGTAGGTCTTTTGGAAGCAACTTGTACCACATTTGCATGTGTGATTTCGACTGGTGTATCGAGTGACTCTAAAGCCCCCCAAACAACCATGCCCTCTCCTGCAGGTAATTATTTTCCTTTTGGGAGACAGTTGCTGGCTTACTACTGGCCCTGGTAGAGACTAAACAACTGGCTGAGAGATGCCAAGTGACCATGCAACCTGAGCTCCCATCACAAGTGCGGTGCTGTGAACCCCTGCGCCAAAGGCTGTGTGTGGACACGGCATTCTCCCAGCAGGTAGAGACGGGGCTTCCCCAGGCCTGTGAAGGACAAGGAAGCCGCAGGAGCAGGTGACGCCAGCTGCTCTGATGCCGGTGCCCACACCCCATCCACTTCCACAGGTTCCAGGGAGCTCCTCGTGAAACGCTAACTGACAGGGAAAAACCTGGGCTTGGTTTACAGGTGCTTCTCCTGCTGGGCTGGTCCCCGCTGGCACTGCACGGTGTGGCTCTCAAGGACACTGGTGATGAAACCCCCCCCAGTGGGCAGAGCTTCCAGTTGTACATTTGATCTCTGCTTTATTAGGACTGAGATGGCCAGAAGGACAGATTGACACAATTGGAAAATGAAATTAAACAAAGTGAAACCATTCTTGTCTTCCCGTGAGTCCTATGTGGCGGGCAAAGAATGCAGGCAAGTGGCTCGGAGAGCCCAGGGAGCCCTCCAGAGGGCCACCGCTGTGTGTGGGGGCAGAGGCAGAGCACAGCTGGGAAGAATGGGGTGGGGGCACTGAGGGGCTGGACGGAGCTGGAAGAGCTTGGGCGGATCAATCAATGCAGAGAATGGAAGAGGCTGGGACACACTCAAGGGTCTTTACAGGCCAGAATCCCCTGGGTGCCAGGCCGAGACTGCGAGACTGTCCTCCACCACGCCCTCGCTGGCTTCCTCCCCGGCCTGTCCTCCTCCCATCACTTTGCGGTTTCTTCTGCGAGCACATCCTTCACAAGCCACTTACCCGTGAAGTCCTGGCTCAGACTCTTCTTCTCAAATGAAGACAATCCTACTAGGTTTGTTAATTTCCATATAATGATTTATATAGAAATTATGTACTAAATGTATATGTGCATATATGTGTGTATCTGTGCACACACATTTTTTATTACACTGAATATAGTTTGATCATTCTATTGAGTGCATTATTCAGGACTTTTCTTACATGATTATAAGTCATACTGATTGATATAAAGTGAACTTTAATAAACACAATTAGGCCGGGCGCGGTGGCTCAAGCCTGTAATCCTAGCACTCTGGGAGGCCGAGGCAGGAAGATCACTCAAGGTCAGAAGTTCGAGACCAGCCTGAGCAAGAGTGAGACCCCCGTCTCTACTAAAAATAGAAAGAAATTAATTGGCCAACCCAAAATATGTAGAAAAATTAGCCAGGCATGGTGGCACATGCCTATAGTCCCAGCTACTTGGGAGGCTGAAGCAGAAGGATCGCTTGAGCCCAGGAGTTTGAGGTAGCTGTGAGCCAGGCTGACGCCACGGCACTCTAGCCCGGGCAACAGAGTGAGACTCTGTCTCAAAAAAATAAAATAAAATAAAATAAAATAAAATAAACACAATTAAATACCAAAATGATCAGGTTCAAATTTTTTGCAAAATAAAGTTCTTTCTCAAGAAGTTATCCACCTTAGTAGTTTTCTTCTTTTTAGCCAATATTATTTCAAATCTATTTATTATATATCCTACTAAATAACCAAGAAAGAACATCCGGATATACTGAGGGAGGCAGCTCAGTTTAATGATAAATAGCTTGGGCTCTGACACACACTGGATAGACCTGTGCTCAAATTCCAGACCCCATCACACACCAGCTCTGGGGATTAAGTCCTTCAACTCTAGAATTTGTGGATTAAGCTTTGTGACCTAAGTTCTTAAACTCTAGAAGTTGAGTTTCTTTATCTGTAGAAAGAGGACAGTAACAGCACATTTCTTATAAGATTGTCATGGAAATTGAGACTTCAGACAAAACCTCAGCATAGAGTCTGATGGGCGGAAAGGAATCAATAAACGTCTGCTGGCATTGCTGGATTTAAATTGCTGTATAAAGTAGTCATCCAAATAATATACCAAAAATTCATGAAAATTGGGTACACTTACTTGTAATGTAGTATCGAAGACAACAAGCTTTGAACTGGTGGGAACGATGTCATAACACTTGTGTGACCTCATGAATCGCATGTAAACACCACTTTCTGAGTCTTCTGCTAAAAGGAAAAAAAAAGGCAAAATGTCAGCGATCAAAAGAGCTCCCTCAACTCGATGAAGAACATGTAGATAAACCTACACTAATAGACCTAAAATTTGAAATGTTTTCCCCTCAAGGTCAAGAACAAGGCAAGGGTGTCGGCTCTCGCTAATTCTGTATGGACGGTCCTGGCTGGTGCAGTAAACACGGCAAGGTGAAAAATGAAAGCATAGCACACGTGTTGAAAAGGAAAACAACAAACTGTCTTTATTTGCACATTATATGATTTTCTACATAGATAATACAAAAGCATCTAGAAAAAGTTCCTAGATCTAAAAAGACCGAGTTTAGCAAGGTCATAGAATACAGGGTTAATAAATCAAAAACAGCTATCTGAATGGGAAAAAGTTGAAAGCTTTCCCTTTAAGATTTGGAACAAGACAAGGATGCCCACTTTCACCACTTCTGCTCAATACAGCACTGGAAGTCCTTGCCAGAGCAATTAGGCAAGAGAAAGAAATAAAGGGCATCCAAATTGGAAACGAAAAACTTAAATTGGTCCCTGTTTGCAGATGACATGAACTTATATATACAAAACCCTAAAGACTCCATCAAAAACCTATTAGAACTAAAACAAATTCAGTAAAGTTGGAGAATACAAAATCAATACACAACTATCTGAAATAGAACTGCACTCATTCATTCATTCATTCATTTTTTAGAGACAGGGTCTCCCTCTACTGTGCAGGCTGAAGTACAGTATAGCGATCACAGCTCACTGCAACCTCAAACCCCTGGCTTCAAGCGATCCTCCTGCCTTAACCTCCCAAACAGCTAGGACTATAGGCATGTGCCACCACACCTGTCTAATTTTGGCTCCTTTTTTTGTAGAGATGGGGTCTCATTACATTGCCCAGGCTGGTCTCGAATTCCTGGGCTCAAGCAATCCTCCCACTTTCGCCTCCCAAAGTGCTGGGATTACAGGCACGAGCCAGTGCGCCCAGCCTGAAATAGAAATTTTTGAAAATCCCATTTATAAAAGCTACAAAAAAAAAAATACTTAGGAATAAATTTAATCAAGGAGGTGAAAGATCTCTACCAATGAAAACTATAAAACACTGATGAAAGAAATTGAAGACGACACAAATAAATCTAGTCTGTGTTCACGGACTGGAATAATTAATAGTAATTAATAGTATGGTAATAGTATGGTAATAGTATAGTAATTAATAGTATGGTAGTAAATGACCTCATTTAGTTTGCGTAACAACCTTGAGGAACATGCCTCAATTTCTTCATTTTACCTCCGAGGAAACTGAGGCTAGGAGAAGCCACGTCACTTGCCCAAAGTGAGACAGCAAGGAAGGGACCCAAGTGGGGCTGGAGCTCTGTCCCAAGCTCCGACCGCTCTTCCACTGAACCCTGGCGCCGGACTCACTGGCGTACCCCCTGACACGCTGGGCAGGGCTGCCTGCGCCCAGGCTGGTCCTGGTGTGCAGACACACAGTGAACAAATGGCCCACGCTCTGCCCTCAAAGCTCACGTGCTCGCCGAGGGTGAGTGCTCGAAATCACGTAAGATCACACGGGCAGGTAACCAACCGATCCTGACTTGGAAAGGGGAAGGAAGTCTAAAATGACTTCTTCCTCCGAAACCTTATGGCTTTTTATCTGTTAGTTCTCATCAGTTATCACCTGTATCTCATTAATAGTGACTGCCAGGACTCTTACTCATCTAATCCACGAATTAAGTCAGTCGATAAATATTCATTGCATATTGTCTTAGTGTGGGTCCCCCCCAAAGCTGACCCAGAGACCAGGGGAAGTTAGGGAAGGAAAAAAATGCAAAAAAAAAAAAAAAAGGTATGGCTAAGCAGGTCATAGCTTTGTGCCACTGGAGTGAAGCTTTGAGGGAGGCACCTCTGGGACTGTGTACGACCCCAGAACGATCGTGCGGGGTTAAGGGTTACTCCTGCGGCGTCACTTCTGGCATCTGTGCCCATCGCTGGCATCTCACGTCAGCAGGGTACACTGGTCGCAATTAATGGACCAATAAGACATTAATGAACAAATTATTAACAGAAGTCCCCACATTATTCAGATTTCCTTAGTTTTTCCTTAATGTCCTTTTTCTGCCCCAGGATCCCCACCAGGATTCCACAGGACACTCAGCCAGGTCTCCTCAGGCACCTCGTGGCTGCAACACAGCTCTGAAGAGAACTGATCAGGTACTTTGCCCCTGAGTGGAAGTGTCCGAAGCTTTCCTCACAATTAGACTGGGGTTACAGGTTTGGAGAAGATCTACAACATTTTTAAAAATGTAGCCGGGGTGGTGGCACACTTCTGTAGTCCCAGCTACTTGGGAGGCTGAGGCAGGAGGATCTCCCCAGCCCAGGAGGTGAAGGCTGCAGTGAGCTATCATGATGCTACTGCACTCCAGCCTGGGCAACAGAGTGAGACCCTGTCTCAATTAAAATAAAGGCATAATGCCAAATAAAATGTAACATCTGACCAAAGTAAAATGTTAAATATTTATAACAAATTATAATAACATTTCTGTTGATTTGGGATGAGAATTATTATTGATGTAATAAAACATCAATAACAGAAGTGTTAGCATTTTAAGTTAGAAAAATACAGTAAGACATTATACAATGTTCGTTTTTTTTGTGGTGCTTCTCTACTCTTAATATAAACTTTCTGAATATAGGTGGCACCAGTAGTATTATTCACATTATGGTGAAGTCTCAAATTGCCCGTGGAGGAAAAAATTCATCGAAATAGAAAAAAAGAGTAATTTGGAGTTAAACCAAAAAAAAATCCAACCAACCAAACAACCCACTAAAATTATTCAACAACAGGTTGTTTAGAATGCATTATTAAAATTCCTGAGAAGGCAAGAAGTTCAAACTCTCAATATTCAAAAGGTAACTGGAGTTAAGATACTATCACAATGTTCTGCTCTTGCTTTTGTTACTTTATATGTCACTGGACAGAGGCATGATTACAGAGGATTACATGGCACTGGAACTACTGGTCTCCCAAAGGCAGGGGCCTGTTTGTGGAATGATGCTGAGTCTTACTGCTCTTCCACTAGCAGCCGCCCCAGCATCATCAAGTTAAAGAGTAACTCTGAGAAGTAGCAAGTGTATCTCAAAGTGTCTAATTTACACATGTTAACAAAATGTTAAAAATACCACATCTAAGTTTAACAATTATAAACACTAAATAGGAATATGGGGAAGTAAATATTTCTCTTTCTAAAAACAGATCTGATTATATAACATCCTCGGCTTAGTAACTTCTGACGTGTCCTCATTGCCTACACAACATACCCCATCATCATTGAAGGCTTCTGGAAATAGAACTCTAACCCACCCACCCAGCCTTGTCCCCTATGACATCCTCCTAGGAACCTCACGTACTGGGATCCTTTCAGTATGTCCTTTTCGAAGGGAGTTTCTGAACTGTGGGAGGGTCAGAGCTGAGAATGTGTCCCTCAAGCTTCTGTTCTGTGCCTAGGCACACAGTTCTCTCTTCCGAAACAGCACCTTCCCTGCCCCACCATGGTCACCTGACATCCTGCTCACCTTCCTTAGTGGGATGAATGTGCCCCCACCCCGGCAAAGATATGTCCCCTGGAAACAGCAGAATGAGACCTTATTTGCAGTGACGGTCTTTGCAGAGGTAATTAAGGTGAGGATCTTGAGATCATCTTGGATTAGGGTGGGCCCTAAATCCAATGAGGACTGCCCTTGTAAGAGAGCAAAGAGAAGACAGAGAGACAGATGGGAAGGCCATGTGAAGCCAGAGGCAGGGATTGGTGTGACGTATCCGCAAGCCAAGGGAGCCGGGGATTGCCATAGCCACCGGAAGCAGGGAGAGAGGCGTGGCACAGGTTCTCCCTCGCAGCCTCCAGCAGGAACCAAGCCTGATGATAACTTACTCCAGACTTCAGGCCCCCAGAGCTCGGAGAGAATAAACTTTTGTTGTTCCAAGCCATCAAGTCCATGGTACTTTGCTATGGCAGCCCCAGAAAAGCAACACGCCTTCAAAGTTCAGTTCAAAGGCCATTTCCTCCCTTACAGCCCTTCGCGTGGGGATTAACGGCTCCAGTTCTGACACGCCCATTGGTGCTTTGTGAGTAATTCACTTTGAGGCATCACAGGCCTTGCACTAAAGTTATAGGTCTGGCACTTCCTTGAGACTGTGAGCTTCTGGGGGCAGTGGATTGCTCTTCTTTATAATCCCAGGCACCTGGAGAAGTTCTCATAGATATTAGGCATAAGTTACTGTCTGCTAAATTATATGTCACTGAAAGATGCCCAGGTCAAATGTGAGAGGAGTGAGTGTAGACCTCAGATGACTATGTTACGTTTCTGTCCTCAGAGAGAAAAATGATAGCAAACAAAGCACACAGGTTTAAAAGAATACTGGTGAATCTAGATTTAATAACTAGTAAAAAACTCTATGTATCTTTATAAAATCAAAAGATTAGAGAATGATATTTTTGTCAGAGAAATAATGCACCTAAGGAAGTGCTCCATGTAATTTTTTATTCACTCCCCACCTTTTTTTTAGAGATAGGGTCTTGCTATGTTATTAGGCTGGCCTTGAACTCCTGGGCTTAATCGACCCTCTTGCCTTGACCTCCTGAGTAGCTGGAACTATAGGCTGGGACCATTGTACCTGGCTCGTAAATTTTTTAAAAGCAAAACAGCCTTGATCTAAAGCTTTAAAATGTTTGCCATGTATATTTTATATTGAAGCTATTTTCTAATTCTATAGGACAAAAAAATGCATTAGATTGAATAAGATTGCAAAAGACCTTAAAATGTTGATACTACCATATACATATTTATTTTTTAAAAACCTATAAATACAGCAAACAATTTAACAAATCATGTTTCAGGGATAATCACTATAGTCGTAAATTACTTTTTCTGAAACCTGTTTACATAGAATTTTAATTAAAAAGAATGTGTAAAAAATGTGTTGTAAAATGGGCATGATTCTTTGGTTTTCTTGGCCTTAATTATACGAATATGAAAGAACAGACCAATTTGTTAGTCAATCAAAAACATTAAAGGATAATGTAGAAGCTAGATACCAGTATGAGATAGCTTTACTTATACACGTCAATCAAGTTAAGAGCAGGATGGGAGACAAGACAGTGACTCAAAAATGGATTTCAAGGTATCCTATTTATGAAGACAGCAAGCAGTGATCTATTACTAACTGGACAGTTTCCATCAATCCACCCTAGGTGTTCTCCCCACTAATCCCAGAAACACCAAAGCAAAGTGGGTGAACTATAAGACCCCAGGAAACAGGACTTGTTAAGGCATTTGCCACCCAGCACTAAGCTCCACTTATTTCTTAGGGTCCAGCCCTGTCACTCTTGTTTCGTCTAGAAGGAAGGTTGTCCCATTACTCCTGGCGATAGTCACCCCACTTTACGGATGGGGTTGATTTCAACTAGAAAAGGAAGCTTCTAATGTGAGAAGGAAAGAAGGCCCCAGCCAACCCTTGGTCCCCGTCTACGATGCTGCATGCTATTTCCCACGCCCTCGCCGCGTGTGCAGTCTCTCCGGTGACGAGCGGCACGAAGCTGCCCATCAGCCCTATCAACCGAGCAGTGCGCTCTACCACTGGGCTTTCCGCCGCCGACCACGACCTCACGCTCCTCATTTAACACATGGACACTTACAGGGGCTGTTGCTTACCCTCCTGCCTACAGAATTCACACTGCGCCAAAACGTTAGGAGTATTTTCAATTCAAAGTCGTAAAAACGGCCAGAGACATTCAGCTAAGAATTCGTCTTCGACATTCTCCGCTTTTTTCCTTGAGGCAAGGGAGGGAGCAGAGAAGAGAAGCCTGGAGGGCAGTGAACAGGGAGCTGAGGTCCGAGTGCCAGGAGGGGCGCTCCCATCCGGACCCCGAGGGGCAAGGAAGTGCTGGCTGACCAAGCCTGCACCCAGTTACCCTTCTCTCTGCCCTTTCTACCCATCCTGTGAAGACTGTGCCCACAAACCAGCTTCGTTCCCGAAGCAGCGCTTGCCGCAGTCTGAAAGGCGCTCAGGCCACAGGGCGGTGGTCGCTCTGGGGAGGTCGCCCCGTTCCAGGATCCGCTCCTCCACCTTAATGTTGAAGCAACGGACTTTGTAACCACCAGTCTTCTAGGGCCTTGATTCAAGCCAGATAAACCAGTCAGTGTTGAGGAAACCGCAATACCAATGAACTGGGAAAGAGACCGGAGTCAGATGAGCAACAGAAGCCTGCCTGGCAAGCACAGACCGGAGAGGAGCGACCTGACCCACCAGCGCGGCTCCCGCGCAGCAGAGTGGCGGCGCCAGCCCCTGCGGGACGCGTGAGGGGAACGGCCCGGAAGGCCGGCACACGGCTGCCTCCTAGCCAAGGTGCCCTCACGCTTAGGCTGGCTGCTTTAGCTTGCGTGCACATGATCTCAGATGGTATCACGATGGTACAACAAGCAATCTCTGGGAACACCAGCGTTTTACTCGCTCCATCACTTTTTGTGCTCACTTTTGTTGGAGAACGACTTATTCAGCATCACTAAAGGAGCGTTATTAAAAATGCTCTTTCGACAATGCAGCTATGCACAAAGAGGAGGGAGAGCATCAGACCGCTCTTGGCACTTTCCCCTCGGGACGCCCGTCCCCGGTGAACCTGCCCTCGGCTTGGGTGCTGTGCGCACCACGGAGCGACCACAAACTGCCAGTTCCTTCTCGCAGGGCGTTCACGTTTTAATTCTCACCCGTATCCGTGAAATGGAAGGTTTATGTCTTGATAAAGGGCTTTCCGAGATCAGGCTTGGTACCTCTAAAATCATCTCCAGAAACCCCAAGGAGCCCTCCCCTCGCTGACCCACACAGGAGGCAGGCTGGGCAAGGCAGCAGAGATTCAGCACCAGAGCCCTGCCTGCCCCAGAGGGACCCACCTGCTTCCACCTGTTCTTTCCCCTCAGCAGGGGCAGGGGCTGCTGACATCACCTGGCTCCCTCCCCAGTCATCACCCCAATTCTGCGCGTGTCTGGCGGCTGTCATCCATCCGCGTCCCGCCCAGCTTACCTACCTTCTGCCCGCAGACCTCCCTGCCAACCACTAGCCATGTGACGCTGGTCTCTCAACCTCAGTTCCTCACCTTGACGCCACAATGAAAGTAGATCCCTCAGAAGGGTAGGTCTGAGGATCAAGAAGGATAATTTTGAGGAAGTTCATAGCACCACAGTGCTGGCTTTGTCCACACCAGTGGTTCTCCACAGGGTGATCTTGCCTGCAAGGCGACCTTCAGTAACATCTGGAGACAATTTTGATTGCTGTGAGGGGGCTGGGGAGGTCTACGGCACACGGAGCACAGAGGCAACGTGCACAGAACGTCCCACAGCGCATGGGAGTCACCTGTGACCAGGAAGGAGCAATCATCCGGTCCCACGCGGCACATCTCGCTCTGCTGACCACCTCTCCTCCTGCCTCTTTTCCTGAGCGTCCTTTCTTCCATTTCGTGAATGCGTCCCCTCGCCAAGAGTCTATTCTTGGCCATTAGCCTTTTTCTCCCTCTCCAAGCTCCCCCTGAGGGGTGCCAATCCAGGCCAGGGGTGCGAGATGGGTGAAGGCAGAGGGTGAGGAAAGGCCTCGTCTGTGAACACAGGGCGTGTAGGGTGCCAGGCAGAGGGTGGGACAGATCCAACGGGGACAGGTTGGATGCCCCTCTTCAGGGAGAATTCGGGGAGGGGGACGAAGGATTAGAGGTGTCGGGATGCTGCCCCGGGC
This sequence comes from Lepilemur ruficaudatus, assembly GCA_963574885.1. Lineage (NCBI taxonomy): Eukaryota > Metazoa > Chordata > Mammalia > Primates > Lepilemuridae > Lepilemur > Lepilemur ruficaudatus. The sequence goes on along the minus strand of CAUYRT010074088.1, from coordinate 14,276 downwards.
TAAGGGCAGGGAGGTGACGGGAAACGGAAGCAGAGAGCCAGGCGGGCAGTGCTGGGCGCAGACCTGAGCTCTCAAGCCACGATCGCCTTGGCAGCCACCTGCAGGGCAGATCTAGGGAGGAGGAGACTAAAGAAGAGACAGAACAAGGGCGAAGACAGTGCCCCAGCGCTGGCTGCGAAGTCCACGAGAGGCGGAGGCACCCGACTTGGGGAAACGAGGGACCAGACAGACACGGGCTTCGCCTCACCGCCCAACTCCACCTGCGTTGCTGCACCTTCGGCACACGGAGAACCGTCCGCCTGGGGCCCGGCAGTGCACCGCTGACCCTCGCGATGCAGACAGCCCACAGTCACCGCCTGTGTTTAGAGGACAGTAACTGCCCACTCGGACCAGCTCCCCTCGTCGTGCTGCCATCACCGAGTCAGCTATGACATCCTCCCCGGCAAGTGAAAGTGTCCGCTGGTCAGAGAGTTTAACTGAGCAGAGCCGCGGGGCCCGAGGGACTCAGGAGGCCGACAGAATGGGAGTGAGCCTCAGAAGAGCAGCAGCTTCTGCTTGGGGACTGGCTTTCGAAGCTACTGTCCCGCTGCCACCTGAGAGTGGCTCTGCTTGGCCAACGCAGGAACAAGGTCGGGAGGAAACACGCGTGTCTGCGCACACATACCTGAGGGCAAGCCAAACCACCACCTCTTTGACTTACAATGACTGAATATTATGTTTCAAGGCTTATAGTCACTCATTAATACAGGACACAGTAATAGAGCCAAATCTTGTCTTAAAGAGCTAATAAGCGTGCAAAAATGAAAGCCATTTTGAAACAAAATTTACACATTAGCTCAAATTTCACTAAAAAAACCCCCAAACTGAAAAACCTGACTCCTTATTCCCAATTTCTACAATTTTAACTTAATATACTGAATTTCATTGTAATTCCACAAGGGAAAATATTATCAACGTTATTTTTAAATGTATCTTTTGTAACTTACCTTTAGAAACGTGAGTTTACTATATTCACATAGTATTTTCTCTTTTTAGAGAATGCTTAAAATATTTGAGTCAGAAATAAGCAAAAAAGGGGAATATGAAAAGTTAAAAGTATATGGAAAAGAAAAGACTAAAATCTTATGTAAGTCTTTCTAAAGTGCTTAGAAACATGAACAGTCACAAGGGCAAACCCTGCAGGCAACTTTGCAGGACTCGCGGCTATAAAGTAGCGGAGTGAACGGAGCCCACTGGGTGCTCTCCCTTCCCGCGCTTTCTGCCCCGGCTGCACACGTGCGTGGCGGCAAAAGCACACACTGCCGAGAAAACGCGGACGCTCCCCTCAATAAGGGGAGCAGAAAAGAGTTATTTGGGAAGAAGAAAAAGTGCAAGCAAGATCAAGGCAAACGGTTTGCCCAATTAGTTTAAAACGAGTTGCGATAAATGCCTAAGGAAAGTCACAACAGATAAAGCAGTGACCTTGACATTACATGTGGTTTCTTCCCATCAGCGTTTTTTAAACGGCTTCGTGTTTAATTCGAGATTATAATTAAACCGTCCACCACAGCCACTGTTTCCTTCTTTAGAAAACAAAACCCAATTACTAAGATGAAGCAACAGCGACGGTCAAGGTTAGCTCAGCAGGCGAGAGCGGCAAGCACCACACGGTCAGGAGAGTCAGGAACGCCCTGGCCGTTACAACAGGTGGAGCACCTCCAATTGGAACACCTGAAATCTTAAATGCTCCAAAATCTGAAACTTCCTGAGTGGCAACATGTCACCACAAGTTACCCTGAACACATTACTTTTTCACTGTATTAATGCTATGTCATTTTTTTTTTTAACTAAGTCCTTATGTGTGAATAAGTGTAAGAAAATGACTGCTTAGCAGCAGCACATAAATCCAGAGTCTTGGATGCCAACCAACCACAGATTGCCCACACGGGTGGTTGAGATGGTGACACCTTTGCTTTCTGATGGTTCAATGTACACAAACTTTGTTTCATACACAAAATTACCCAAAATATTGTACTAAATTGCCCTGAGGCTATGTGTATAAGGCGTATAAGAAACATAAATGAACTTCATGCTAAGACTTCCCCAAGACACCTCATTACATATACCCAAATATCCTTAAATCTGAAAAAATCCAGAACACTTCTGGTCCCAAGCACCAGGGTAAATAAGGGAGACGCACCTGCACCAGGAACTGTACAGCGGCAGCCCCTGCCCACTGACACCAGTATACTCTCAGCAACTTAAAGAAACTCTATCCCTAGCTTATTAAGGATTTTTTAAAAAGGAACATATGTTGAATTTGACTAATTGCTACTTCAATATCTACTGAGATGATCATAGGTTTCTCTCCTTTATCTGTTATTGCTGGGTCTTGCTACGTTGACCAGGTTGGCCTTAAACTCCTGGGCTCAAGTGATCCTCCCACCTTAGTTCCCGAGTAGCTTGGACTAGACTCCTTGGTAGATTTCTTAATGTACTGAAGAACATTTGCATGTCTAAGATAAGCCCTGCTTGGCTACAATAGACTAGGCTTTCAATACTGCGCATGGCTCAGTTCACTAGTTTTTATTTAAGAGTTTTGCCCACATTTTAAATGTAAGATTCATCATTTGTCGGCTTCTTTGTGTGCTATCTTCCTCTGGCTTTGACTTCAGGATCAAGCTGGCCTCACAGAATGAGTTGGGAAGCTTTTCATCTTTTCCTAAGCTCTAACATAATTTAAATAGTCAAGGAATTAACTGTTCCTGAAAAGTTTTACAGAATTCATCCATTAACAGGCTGAATATTGTGCCTCTTTTGCAGCAGAAGAGGAAGAATAAGACCTTTTAATTATTATTTTTTAAAAATAGCTTTAAGGCTGGGCAAGGTGGCTCACGCCTGTAATCCTAGCAACTGGGAGGTGGAGGCGGGAGGATCGTTTGAGGTTAGGAGTTCGAGGCCAGCCTGAGCAAGAGCGAGACCCTCCCTAATAAAAAAAAAAAAAATATATATATATATATATAAACAACAGCTTTAGTGAGATACAATTCACATCTCACATTTACACATTTCACCTATTTATAGAGGACAATCCAATTAATTACTTTTAAATTTCTTCTATGGTGATTGATAAAAGGGATAACTAACCAGGAAGATACAAACTGGTAAAATTTATTAAAGAAATGATTCAAAAGTTTAAAAAAAATTCACTGATACAGTTTGATATATTTGGTTTTCTTTTTTTTCTTTTTGACTCACCCATTGAGTTCATGGTTTTTTTTTTTTTTTTGAGCTGTTAACCAGAACATATATTTGGTTTTAACATTATTATTATTACATATATTTTTTGAAACAGTCTCACTCCGTTGCTCGGGCTAGAATGCCCTGGCGTCAGCCTAGCTCACAGCAACCTCAAATTCCTGGGGTCAAGCAATCCTTCTGCCTCAGCCTCCCAAATAGCTGGGACTACAGGCATGCGCCACCATGCCCGGCTAATTTTTTCTATATATTTTTAGTTGTCCAGCTAATTTCTTTCTATTTTTTTTAGTAGAGACGGGGTCTAGATCTTGCTCAGGCTGGTCTCGAACTCCTGAGCTCAAACGATCTGCCTGCCTTGGCCTCCCAGAGTGCTAGGATTACAGGCTGTGAGCCACCGTGCCCAGCCTAACATTATTTTTAAAATCTCTACGTTTTTAGTTAAGAAGACTCTCTTGTTTCTAGCACTCTGCATTTTTACTCATTTTTTTCTTGAACAGACTTGACAAAGGCTTACCCACTTCACTGCCTTCTCCAAGAACTAAGCTTTTATTTTTATTGAGCAAGACTGTGTTTGTATTTGATTTCATTGATTTCTGTCATTTCAGTAGATTTTTGGAGGGAAGAGAGATAAATGAATATATTCAGCAAACCATTTGGAGTGGCAGAGCATTTCAATTGATTTGTTAAGGTGAATTCAAGATGGGAATTTCACCCAAGTCCCCACAAGTGTCCTGCAGTTTGAGATTCTGACAAAACGCCATTCCAACTCACACTGAAACATCAGAGATTCAGCGCACACATACATGTGTGCATGTCTTTGGGGGTTGGCAATATAATGTAACAGGTCCTTCTCTTGCGGGCCCTCTGCTGTGGTTAACATGGCATATTGTTCTTTTTAAAATATGTGTGAGCACTATTAAGAATTACTAATTCAAATCAAAACATGAAAAAACTTGCAGTGTCATTCCAATAAGGCACTAAAATAGGTGATGTCCTTACAGGCTCGCAGGCTGAGGTCCCTTCTTCAAGTATGTCAGGTAGCAAGCAAGGTACTCCAAGTTCAAATGGGAGGCAGTGCAACCTCTAGACCAAACCTAGATCAGAACTGTCATCCCCTTCCTTGTGACCTTGAGCAAACTGCTCCCCTTGAGTTGGAATTTCTCCATTTGTAAGATGGGAATGACACCATCTTTCCTGCAGGACACTTCTGAGGAATGGGGACGAATAAACATCCATTCACAAATGCTGCCAACCATGTTTGGCAAACACACGTGAATCCACATGGGGAAAGTCTGACGGTATGAACAGCCAGGGCCGCTGACGCACCAACAGTGACTTCAACTTTTACATTTTTGCTCGGGTGCCATTTCTGTCCTTTCTAGTCATCATCATAATTACTAATTATGGAGACTGTGCCATGGACCAGGCACTTTAGGGAATGTTATGCTCATGTTACTTAACCCACAAGCAGTCCTGCCGGCTGGGTACTGTTATTACTCCCAAGTTACACATGAAGAAACCAAAGCTTGAAATAACTTACCAAAGGTCTCACAGTTACTAAGACTTCTGAAACGGGACTCCGATCTGGCTCTGACTCATGCTCTCAGTTACCATGCCCGTGATTACATATGCATTTAAAAGGGGGTCGCAGCACACGCATACGCTTCGAAGTTAGAGAAATCGACGTGAAAAGCAGAGCCAAGCACAAACGTTAAAATGTGTACGTGCACATTCTTGAGGTCTTGATGGATCAATTAAACACTCCATTTCAAAGAAAATGTAGAACATGATCGATAAAATAACAATTCATTGTTAGCAACTTACTGTTAGTTACACACAACCAAAGTGCAGCCTAAAACAAAATGAATCAGCACAATGTCCGGAGGCCTCGGCGATGTCACGCAGATGCAGATACACGGGAAACAGCTCACGGTGGGACATAAGCAGCACGTTAGACAGATTAAGGAGTGACCAAAATGTAGCCAAAAGGTTCCTAAATTAGTCCCTCCTCCCTCAATCACGCTCCTCCTTTATTATCAGAGGTAAGTCAGACTCCTTTCCCCAGCCCCCACGATTAGCACAAGCGGGCTCACTGCCAGGAAAGCAAGCCTAGAAGGCTTTTCCCTCACCTACCACACCGTGAGCAAGCCACCCCGTTCTATCTGCTTCCTGCTGCCTTCGAGTTTACTACTGCATGTAATAAACCCCGACGTCACAGGTGGAGAAGACTTTCACACGCAGGGATACACCTGAGTCATCTTTACTTCCTTCATTTCCGCATTCTGTTAATGCCTGGCCCCCCCTTTTTAAGGGGGGGAGTGTCTCCCTATGTTGCCCAGGCTGGATTCGAACTCCTGGCCTCATGCATTCCTCCCCTCCCCCAACCTCCTGAGTATCTGGGATTATAAACATGCACCCGTCACTGCTTTTTGCTTAGTGCACCTCTGACATGACAAATGGATTTCCTCTCATTTTTATAATGCTTTAAATATGAACACCTTACTTCTTTGTAACAAACACTAGCCGCCTGAAGTGCACTGAGCCTGTGTGTCAGAGTAAAAGGTAAAGCTCCAAAATGCACGTGTTAATGTGTGTAACACATATCTGCTGAAATCTACATCTTATTCCTGATAGTATCCTCAAGGCCAGGCGAATACCAAGTCTTTGCTCTCAGGCCTCATAGGGCTTAGGCGTGAGTGGCACAGAAACAGCAAAGGCATCTCCCTGGCAGGACCCACCAACCGCAAGGGTCCTCACTGGGGCTTCTGGAACGGCTTCCCTGCGGAAGTGACATTGACCTGAGACTTGAAGAAGACGGATAGGTGGCCATGAGGAGAGGGAAGACGGAGGAGAGGAACAGCCCGTGTGAAATCCAGAGGCCAGGAGGCAAAGGGTGGTTTGATGAACTTGAGGCCAGAACAGCTGGGGGGAAATGCAAGGAGGGAAGAGGCCTGAGATAAGGCTGGAGAGGAAGGGAGAAGGAAGAACAAACAGGGTACATCAAAGACTTGCTCAGAACTCTGGACTCTGGCCTTAAAGCAAAGGAAAAGCAGTGAAGGCTTTTAGGCAAGGATGCAACATGATTAGAAAGATGTTTTCAGAAAACATCTCTAATTGCAGCACAGAAAATTGATTGGAGGGGGCAGAGTAGGTGCTGGGAGAGCTCAGGCTTCTCGAATGGTCCATAGGAAGATGGGGACAACGGCCCGGAGGAGGGATGGAGGGAGGTCAATATTTAGCAGTGACAGCGAGAGGAGTTGCTCTCTTCCGTGGTGGGCAGGAGACAGAGCGAGAGCCAACGCCCCTGCTAGTTAAAACAGCAAGGGGGGTGCAGGGCCGTGTAACGGATCAGGTTGTAAAAAACAAAGAACAGGAGGAGGGGAGGGAGACAAGAACGGAGAGACCAGGTGTCATGTCATCAAAGCCATCAAAGCCGCGGAAGCGATGACTGTCGGGGTGATGGCGCAGAATGAGAAGTGAGCCTCGGACAGAGCGGCGAGGAAGTCCAGCATCTGATGCTCAAGGAGGAAGGGTGATTGCATGGTGTGAACTACACCACATGAAATCTGCTGCTAAAAAAAAAAAAGAAAAGAAAAAGAAGAGTAAGAACAGAACCCTCAAGGAAATAAACAGCCAGGCGTGTATGAGACCAGGAGTGCTGTGTCACAGAAATCACGGGTGTGCTTCAAGAAGAGAGCAGGGGTCATCCTTGTGGACTGTTCCTGAGAGCTGATGTAACGTGAAGTCAGAGATGTCCACCGGGTCTTGCAAAGCAAAGGCTGCGGGCAGCCCCGGCGAGCCTGGTGGAGGGGTGGAGATGGGGGAACATGACGGGGAGGGGAAGGCGGGAGAGGGTCTCTGGGCTATCACTTCACACTGGCTGTGCACACGGGGTCAGGGCAGGGCGCTGCGTGTCCAACGCCTCTGTCTGAAGCCCGGTCCCCCACCTTCCCAAGTATGTCACCTAGGTTAAGCCATTTAACCTCTAACTTTCTTAACTTCCTCCTGTATAAAACAGGGATGAGAAGGATATTTACCTTTTAGGGTTGTCCTAAGGATTAGATAAATGCAGCGGACTTACAACGCTGCCTCACTCTCTTTAATATGTGCCCACGATTATTACAACCGTAGAAAGAAAGGCTATATTAATAAAAATTTTTCCAATTTTCCAAGTAAATACCAAAGGTTTTGTAGAATCAAGAGCTTTCCCGCTTAAAACTCACAGGTAGAATTTAAAGCCACAGTGGCCCGAAGCAGGGCGGAGACGCTGTTTGCCAACAGGCCCACCAGGGAGCAGAGAAGGGCCTGGAGAGGGACGGCCACGCAGCCCCAGAGAGGGGAGCAGAGCTGCTGCCCTGGCTCCTGATGACTTTCCATCTGGTTCCAGTTGCTTGTGAAGCCTGGTGACAAGTCCCACTTTTCGTATATCCCTGTATCCTCCCTGTGTGTTTCCTCCTTGTTGAAACCAGTCAGGGATCTTTCCTTCGCTGGCAGCAAACCCTCTAACTGTGCTATCTCATCAAGTCTAAGATACCATCAAATGTTAAGTAAGTCACATCCTGATTTCAGAGAGATTAAAATGTGCGCCTAAAACCTATGAAAAAGGGCACTGTGTTAAACACGGGGCCAGCGAGAGAGGGGAAATTTTAATTATAGACATTTTATAAAATTTTAAGTACTATAATCAAGAAACAATGGATCTCTTATCTAAGATGAGCATGGAAACTCAGTAGGGATGGTAGAGCTTAGAAAACAGATTATTATCCAAGCCTTCTAGTACGACAAGTAAGGATCAAGCAACTAAGCTGTGACCACAAACCCGCCACTGTAACATCTCTCCCACCAGAGCTGAGGACCGCCCCCCATCAGGCAATAAACTGGCAAGTTGACTCTGTTGAGCGTCTCTGAGATGATCCCCGGAAAGCAAAGTGATAAGGGAATGACTTAACGGGTACCAAAAATACATGAAAGGCAATTCTCCCTTGAGTAAGTTCGAGCAGTTTCTCAACCTCTTTTTCTTTTTTTCTGTTTTGGAGACAAGAGTCTTGCATTGTCACCCGAGCTGGAGTACAGTGTCATCATCATAGCTCACTGTCATCTCAAACTCCTGGGCTCAAGTGATCCTCCTGCCTCAGCCTCCCCAGTGGCTGGGACTACATACAGGTGAGCATAGCCATACCTGGCTAATTTTTCTATTTTTTGTAGAGACAGGGTCTCGAATTTCTGAGCTCAAGCGATCCTCCTGCCTCAGCCTCCCAGGATGCTAGCATTACAGGCGTGAGCCACCGTGCCCGCCTCCTTTTTCATTATGCTCCTTCCCCATCCTCCCCCAGTCATGTTGTATATTTTTGCCTCTAATTGTCCTACCTCCATGAAATGTCAATACCACAGACGTAGAGTATGTTTGTTCATGTACCGTGGCCCTTTGGAGGGTAACAAACCCCTGTAACAACTCAGATATTTTGCCCCCAGCAAGGACTAATCTTTGCTCACTCAGAGTTATTATTTCCCCCAGCTGAGAAGGAATGAGATATGAGTGAATGCAAATGTTTGTTTTGTCTGTTAGTTTAGATAGTGATTGTCGATTGCTTTGGGGGCCTGTTTTTTTTCCTTTTTTTAGAGACAGGCTCTTGCTCTGTCACCTAGGCTAGAGTGCACTGGCTCGATCACAGCTCGCTGCAGTCTCTAACTCCTGGGCTCAAGTGATCCTCCTGCCTCAGCCTCCCAAGTAGCTGACACTACAGGGGTGCCACCACATCTGGCTAAGTTTAAAATTTTTTTTTGTAGAGACAGGGTCTCACTATGTTGCACAGGCTGGTCTCAATCTCCTGGCCTCAAGCGATCAGCCACCCAAAGTGCTGGGATCACAGGCATGAGCCACTGTGCCTGGCATGGGGTCCTATTTTCAAGGCAGAAGGAAAATAAAAAAGATCACCAAGTGCCGGCCCCTGGTATTATAGAGAAAACCCATAATGATGACAATAACAAACCAAGCAAAGCCCTAAGAGACTTTATGGGTTATCCCGGGAATTACAGGTACTTTAATACAGAACTGGGCCTAAATCCTGAGATTCTTCACTAAAAAACAATACATTCCCCCTCGTACAAAAAGTGGCCCCTATGTCTTACCTATTTTGACCAGTCTTGCTAGAATAAGTGAGTGTGGAGGGGAGTTCTTGAAAGAGGATTCTGCGCTGGAAACACTTTGCAGGTGAAGAAGGAACAGTCAGGAAAGAATGGATTGGCTGGGATGAAGTAAGCTGCAAATGAGGAGGACGAGGAGGGAGAGGTTGGACCAGCAAGACATGCTTAGCTAAGCGGGTAAAACCACCATGGCAAGAAACCTGAAGTAACCGAAGATCCTTGGGCAGCTAAGACGACAGGAGGGAAGCTAGGAGAGTGCGCCCATAGCGCTACACAGGCACAGACTTCGGGAAGCAGCGCCAGGAGCAGGGTTGTTAGTCATCAATAAAACTGCTGAATAATCACCTACTTCCAAAAGCATTCACGGGTTGTCCAGGTGCTTACAAAGTACTTTGTGCTCAGTCCTGGCCAGTAAATCAGTTCAAGACAGTTAATATTGATAAACACAAACACAGAAAAGATGTGACTGGTATAGCAATTAAAAATGTAAAAAGCAGCCAAGTGTGGTGGCTCACGCCTGTAATCCTAACACTCTAGGAGGCCAAAGTGGGAGGACTGTTTGAGGGCCAGGAGTTCCAGACCAGCCTGCGCAACATGGTGAGACCCTGTCTCTACAGAAAAAGGTTTTAAAAAATTAGCCAGGCATGGTACCACGCGCCTATAGTCCCATCTACTCGGAGGCTGAGGCAGGAGGATGGCTTGAGCCCCAGAGTTCGAGGCTACAGTGAGCTACGATTGCACCACTGCACTCCGGCCTGGGCAACAAAGAGAGGCCTTGTCTCACAAAAAGCCAAAAAACGAAACAACAACAAAAAAAACCCAAAATGTAAAAAGCAAATTCAGAAAGTGATTGCTATGGGCTGGGCACACGTCTCACTGTTTTTCATATACAGAATCATTTAATCTCCAAATATCCCCATAAAGTATTAATAACTGCAAACATTTAACGAAATCATTGAGATCACAAGACACTGCCGAGCACCTGCTATACCCCAGCCACGACAGCAGGTGCTAGGAAGAGAGTGGAGCTGCGAGGGAAGTACACCAAGTATTCTAGGGGGGCCTCAAAGAGACGGTGGGATCTGGGTTGAACCTTGAGGTCCCGGTAAGATGGGCACGGTGTACACAGCGTACGATCCTGAGAATGTGCCACCCAACACACAGACACAGGCAGATGCAGAGCAGGGGTCTGGCAAACCATGCCTGAGGGCCAAATCTGGCCAGTTTTGGTAAGTAAAGTTTTACTGGAACACAGCCCTGCCATTGTTTGGTCTTTAGCGGCTTTGTGCTTTCTTGCTGCAAGAGCAAACTGAGTAGTTATAACAGATTGAGACCACATCACCTGCAAAGGCTAAACTATTTGGTCCTTTATGGAAAAAGTTTGCCCACCCACATCCTAGAGCTTTGTTATTCAGAGTTGGGTCTGAGAACTGGAGGCAGCAGCATCCCCTGGGGCTGGGCAGAAATGCAGAATCTCAGGTCTCATCCCAGATCTACAGAATTGGAATCTGCCTTTTAAAAAGACTTCTAGCAACTCTCTGCACATAAAGGGAGGGCCGGTGGACCTGCAGTGTAAGAGAAATTTGCACTTATCGGATATACAGACAGGAAACTGGTTGGTAGGAAGGGCTGACAGCAGAAAGGGGCAGGGAGCTTGTGCTATATCCCAGGCCAAAGATGACCCCAACTAGGCAAGGCACATCTCTATCCTTCTCCCTGACTTCACTAGTGCCTCTGTGTTGTTTCTAACAAATACAGTATCAGTTATAAATTATCAGGAAATAGAAAAATACTTGGTAACAAAAATTATTAGTAATTATGTGTTTCCATGTATAACAAATGTATCTTGGTCAGAGTCATGCCTCCAGACATCAATGCATAAATTAAGATATTAACTAGGTAAGAGGGAAATTTAAAGATCAAACAAGGATCTGTTCAGTGGCTATCAATTACGTAGACTACTAACATATCAGTTCACAGGATATTTAAAGGTGTAATGCCTTACTGTTGGGACTCTTCTCCCCCTAAGTAAGATTCTGCTTGATACTGAATGTTTCTGTATTTTAGGTGAATAAGCAATTTAAAGTTCAAAAGAAACAAAGCAGCATTTTGGACTAGCACGCCAACATTATTCCTTCTTCCAGCTCAGCACAGCTTCCAAGTCACTGTTTAACATTCTGCCTCCTTAAAAATCTAGAGAAGTTTGACAGGGTTATTTGTGGGATTCAGTATGCTTTAAAGTAATGACAGCACTGTAGATAAAATTAGATGGGGGAAAGGGGAAATTTTCTTTCTTAGATGCTTAGGTTTAATACTTTATATTCACTACACTGGCAGAAATAATGCGAAAGAAAAAAAGATTGTGTATCTGCTTTAAGAAATGCAACATAATTAAATTAATAAATCTCAAGTAAGAAAAAAAAAAGGGACACCAAATCTATGTTGAGAAGAATCTCTGTGTTAAATTCATTAATAGAAGCCTTTTTAAAAGTCCATGAATTCAGGCAAGGCACGATGGCTCATGTCTATAATCCCAGGACTTTGGGAGGCTGAGGCAGAATTGCTTCAAGCCAGGCGTTTGAGACCAGCTTGGGCAACATAGTGAGACCCCAATTTCCACAAAAAATTAAAAAGTTAGCTGGGCATGGTAGTGCACACCTATAGCCCCAGCTACTTGGGAAGCTGAGGCAGGAAGATCACTTGAGCCCAGGAGTTCAAGGCTGCAATAAGTTATGACCAGGCCAGTGTACTCCAGCTTGGGCAATAGAGTGAGAGCTTATCTCTTAAAAAAAAAAAAAAAAGTTCATGAATTCAGTACAATGGTTAATGGTACTTTAGTAATAACAGTAACTACCATTTATAAAGTACTTATTATGGGTTTATACTGTGCTAAATACCATGATACAGACTATCAGATTTAATCCTGATATTAGCCCCATTTTATAAATGAGGAAACCAAGGCACAGTGAGGCTAAGTAACTCATCCAAGGTCAAACAGCATAATTAGGGGTGGAGGTGTTATGTGAACCTGGGCCTGCGCCTGCTCTCCAGTCTCCTCGTGCCTCCTTGTTAATCTGAAAAAACTGTAAATGCAATAGACTCTCATTGTTATTAACATCAGAAACAAACAAACAAAAAAATGCTGTGATTTAGACATTCAAAGTCTCAATGAAAGAGTCACCATATCACCCTGTGGACGGTGGCCAAAATTTGGCCTGCAATATAACAAAATCGAGGAATAGTGAGGTGGATTCGAATTAAGACACTGGATTATTTTTCAGTAGGATAAAATGCAAATGAAGCCCAGTAAAATTCTGAAATGCATTCCTTGTTAATAATAAATACGGACAAAGACTTTTAATGATAGTTACTATGACTGCATTATCTTCTAGCTAACACGTTTGTGAAACGCTGCAGAGAATCTAGAAGATAACAGGCACTGGGCTAATTCTATTGGGTTAGTGCTCTCATGTTGGCTGTGCACTCTTATTTAAGTAATTGCCTGATTGTGAATGAACAGAGGTATTAAAGCAAAGTTGGCACAAGGGACAGCATCCACATGGCACATTCTTTGTTTCCAGAGCTTTAGTCTATCAACACTCCCGGAAAAAAGAGAAGTCGCTAAATAAATAATGGAAGTACACAAGATAGTGTGAAGGCCTTTTGAAGTCCTCAAATTGTTAAGCATCTTACATAGAGTTCTTTTTTGACTTTGTGCTGATCGTATTCCATTTTAAGTATTAATTTTGCCAAAGAACAAGCTCATCTCCTTCAAATTTTAACAGTTTTAGAGCAAGATCCTGGTGATAGCTCATCATATTTCATTTTAAATATTAATTTTGCCAAAGAGCAAGCTCATCCCCGGCAAATTTTAACAGCCTCCAAATTAAGATCCAGGTTATTTACCTATAAGAAGATATAAGAAGAAAACAGGACAGGAAGAAGAAAAACAAAGTGAGGGGAGTGGTGGCCGGACCGATCGGGCGAGAGGGTCGCCTGAACTCGAAACCAGTTCAATAAGCCGCTTCAGGTTTTCGTATTTAACTTTCCCTATTAAAAAAGAAGACACACCCTACTGGTGGTATTTTCACAAATACACACACGGGAACCAGTCCGGGTTATTTAAAGGTACGGACTGTGGATGTAATCTGGGGTTACCTCCGAGTGTATGGTGACAAGTACCATTAGCACGGCGCGACACCTTGCTCTAATTCGAGTTCGGCTAGTAAGGACAAAAGGGCCGCCCATCGGTGCGGATGCCGGGCGGCCGGGCTCCTCCGGGAAGCCCCGCCGGTGTCCCCTCCGGAAGGCACGGCGTGCCCTGCAGACCCGAGCTCGCCGGCGCCCACGTCCCCACCCGGCCGCGACGCTCCCGCCGGACTCGGCCCCCGGCTGGGCAGCGGCCGGGCGAGCGGGGCGGGGGCCCGGGGGTCCCGCACGCCCCTCCTCGGGGCGGCCGCCGTGGGAACGCCCGCACGCCCGCGGCGGGAGGCGCACTCACCTTCTTCCTCGAACTCCAATTTCTCCAGCATGCCGGCTTCCGCGGGTCCCGGGGCCGCCGCCAGCGCCGCCTGAGGGGGAGGAGGAGGAGGACAGCGATCAGCATGAGCCGCGGCGCTCGTCCCCGGCCGCCGGGCTCGCGGCCGGCCGAGCGCTCGGGCCTCGCTCCGCGGCGCCGCCGGGAGGAGGGGCCTGGCGGGCGGACGCAGGCGGGCCGGGCCTGGGCGGGGCGCGCGCGGCCCACCCGCCCCGGGCCGCCGCAGGTGGCGCGGCCGCGGCCTGCGCGCCCCTCCGCGCGTGGGGCGCCGCGCTCCCGCGCCCGCGTCCGTGGGGCGGCCGCGAGGAGGCGCCGCGCGCCGGGGCGGCCTGGGGCGCCCCCTCCGGCCGCCGGGGGG
>CAUYRT010074087.1:0-53388 GCA_963574885.1 Lepilemur ruficaudatus | reverse complement strand
GCCTGTAATCCTAGCACTCTGGGAGGCCGAGGCGGGCGGATCGCTCAAGGTCAGGAGTTCAAAACCAGCCTGAGCAAGAGCGAGACCCCGTCTCTACTAATAATAGAAAGAAATTAATTGGACAACTAAATATATATAGAAAAAATTAGCCGGGCATGGTGGCGCATGCTTGTAGTCCCAGCTACTCGGGAGGCTGAGGCAGAAGGATCGCTTGAGCCCAGGAGTGTGAGGTTGCTGTGAGCTAGGCTGACGCCACGGCACTCTAGCCCAGGCAACACACTATCAAAAAAAAAAAAAAAAAATTATAGCACTGCAAAGCATAACAGATAAACCCGATTTCTAGAAAGTAATTTCTGTTGTGCTATTTAACTAGCAACTATCGATTCTTTTAATAGTATGGGCATAGAGGTACCTGTGCTCAGAATTCTCTTCTGGAATCAAAAGTTGGAGGATGTGGGTTGGTTTCTTTGTTTTAATTGCTTTTAAGAAGATTTACTGAATAATCACCTGGTGGCTGTATATACATCAAGCACTTAAGTGTAGGGTGAAAAGATTAGATTTAAGGTCCTTTCCAACTCTGACATTCTATTAACTACAAGGACAGTTTGCTTCACATCATGTAAAGGGAAAAGACAAAAGGGTCATTGCTCTTTTCAGTGAAAATCCTCAACTATCAAAGACATGTACCTTACTTACGTGAGATAAAAGAATGTTTGATTTTTTCCTTCTAGGCATTCTAAATGAGCAGAACACATTTATAATTTTTACTTCTATTACAGAAAGGCAAATGACAAACCCAAGAGGTAATCCCAGAAATCTCTAGCATGGATCAATAGCTTCAGCACTGTGTTGGTGGCTTAGTGAGCTCATTTACTGTGTTTCATACACTCTAAAACTACATATAAGCTACCTTTGGTAAATGAATCTCAGAAAGTGCTGGGAGAGTGATTGTCAGCTTCTTAACCTACAAAGTGAGAAAGAAAAGATACCATTGCTGAGAAACGTGGAGACCTTTCCTTAGTCATGTGACAAGCATTCAAGACAGATGGAACCAAATCTAACTATCCACATGGACTCAAAGGAATAACTCTTAGATATGTGTTTTTCTTTTCTTTTCTTTTGAGACAGAGTGTTGCTCTGTCGCTCAGGCTAGAGTGCCATGGTGTCAGCCTAGCTCACAGCAACCTCAAACTCCTGGGCTCAAGCGATCTTCCTGCCTCAGCCTCCCGAGTGGCTGAGACTACAGGTATGTGCCACCACGCCCAGCTAATTTTTTCTGTTTTTAGTAGAGACCAGGGTCTCACTCTTAATCAGATTGGTCTTGAACTCCTAACCTCAAGGGATCCTCCTGTTTCTACCTTCCAGAGTGCTAGGATTACAGGCGTGAGCTACCGCGCCTGGCCCAGATGTGTGTTTTAATCATGTCTAACAGGGAAATCACATGAAAGCAAGAGCTAAACAATATGTCAATACCTTTGACATTTTTTCCATAATTCCTCTCTTACCAAATTTTGTCAGCCCTAGTCAAGGTTCCCTAACCTGTTCTTAATACTTACTTTAAAGAGCCAGTGAAATTGCTCTTGGGCTGAGATACTCTTGCCATCCTGAGATGTCAGGAGAAAGAAGTTAAACCAGCCATATTCATTAACTTCTGCATTTAACCAACTAAGAGGAACTTTATCTATTTAGAGACAGTCTTAAGTCTGTCACCCAAACTGGAGTGCAGTGGTGTGATCATAGCTCACTGCAACCTCAAACTCCAGGGCACAGGTGATCCTCACACTTCAGTCCCCTGAGTAGCTGGTACTCCAGGCACGCTCCACCCCTCCTGGCTAATTTTTAACTTTTTTTTTTTTTTTTTTTCGGTAGAGATGGGGGTCTCAGTAATGTTGCCTAAGCTGATTTTGAATTCCTAGGCTCAAGCCATCCTCCCGCCTCAGCCTCCCAAAGTGCTGGGATTACATTTGTGAGCCATCATGTCTGGCCAAGAAACTTTAAAATTTACGATAATAATTAAAATTTCCCATCTTTGGAACCTGAAAAGTCATATTAATTATCTCTCTTTGAGTTAAGCAAAAATTCTAGTTTTACCCATGAAAGGAGAGAAATTCTATTCTTAATTGGAAAAAGACCATTAAACTATTTCCCTGGAGGCTGTGATTGACATTACTTCCTAGTATGCAGAATTGCTTTTGCATTTTCTTGGTGGAACAGATGGTCGCTCACTTCTGCAGAGCTAAGCTAAAGACCCAGAACTATTTAAGCTCTTGGTTTAGAACCACTTGACAAAGATGTGCTTAGAAGCCGTTGTAGATGGCCCAGTGGTATCCTTGATCAGTTGTGTTAACTAATCTCTACCATCTTTCCTATATCCTTTCCTCTGACATTTTTCCATAAGATTCTTAATTTAATGGCTTTGGGAGGGGTTAGAAAAACTTCTACATTTGATGATTCAATTTTACAAGCTTCGTTTTAACTTTTCTTAAGTTTGTTTTGTCAACAACTAATATGTCAAAGGAGGCCTAAAAAGGCACCTTCCCAAACTGTTTTCTCAAAAATTACAACTCTCTTTTGTCCTGTTGTGTATAAATGTATAATTAACACTAATTGCTATTAAATCCTTGCTTAGCAGAGAGAACTGTCTCTAAGGTGCCTTGCGTACATCTGATAAAGTTGTAAATTTGGCTTATTTAATATAAATAATAATGGTAATAACTAACACTAATTGAGTTTCGTCCACATGTCAGGCTCTGTATATATATTATCCCATTTAGCATCCCTATGAGATGGTCATCGTTTATTACCCCCATTTTACAGAAGGGAAAATTGAGGTACAGAGTGTGGTTCAGTAACATGCCCCAGGTCATAGTAAGTGGTAAAGCCAGAATTAGAACCCAGGCACTGAATGCAGGTCCATCTTGATGGTCTCCACTTGCTAATTTTTCAAGCTTCTGAATTTTCCCTTGTCCTGCAGCCCAGGGACTCCATATTCTGCTCATGGGAGAAAATGGACTTATTTAAGAGTGCAGAGGACTTGGAAATGAAATTAAGTCAACTTTGCTAATAATTAAGTCAGTGTGGCTGTTGTTTTAAGTTTGATAACTCAAAATTAGACTTTGGATTACTGGGAGATACTCAGCTGCCCTAAGGTTTTTTTTTAGGATCCTATGCTCAAATTCTCACAAACATATTCTCAAAGATGTATGAAATTATCCCCCATTTTTCAGAAGTAAATAAATTTAGCTAATTTTCCCCAAATTAAAGGTAGTAAGTGATGGAGGCTTGACTGACCACTCATCTGTTCTCCATGCCTTAGGGGTTTAGTACACTAACAGCTCAGGCAGCAGCCCCTCTAGCAACAAGGGACAAGAGAGTCACACCGTAAGATGAATGGGCATTGGTTCGTAGATTTTTTTTCTGATAGGTTTTATAATCAGGTTTTTTAACTGCCAAGAGGTTATTTAAAGACGAGCAAAAAAAAAATCCAGTACAGCCTTGAGTTTCAAAAGCCAGGGAGCAGGGAAGAGAAGCCAGGTGGGCTAGAGATGTGAGTCCCTTGGCAGCTGTGGCCACCAGAGGCCTAGGCAGCCCTCGGCTGGCTCCCCTGGCAGTGTGGATGAGGAGCAGAGCCCAGAGAAAACCAAAGCTACTTGACGTGTGATCTTTCTTTTTAATCTCCGTTAAAGATTGCGAGCTGAAGTTCTTCAGCATAGGCATTACCTGAGTATCAGGTATTACCGGCCTTTCCTTACATTCTGAAATGCATCCCTCGGCCTCCTGTTTTGTCTGTGACAACGACGTTTCTAACAAGTTTCTGGTTGGGGGGGGGTCCTCTTTTTTTATACCTGTACTTTTCAGTTGGGAAAGAACTAGAAACCATTCCTTGTTCCCCAGCTTCTCAAATGGGGTACAGGTAGGAACAAGATAAACATGGTGCCTCTTTCTGGAGCATGTTTTATTCAAAGATGGGGGGGGTGCCATTATGTAAATGGCAACATTGAAGCAAATGGAAGGGAACCCGAAGTCCACAGGTGTTGGTGAGGTGAAATGTGATTTCCCAGCGATAAAGGGGCAGCAGCGGTTTAGGTAGGCTCTACTGCCCGACCCCAGGGAGGGCGAATTCACTCTCCTTGGAAAACACGAGAAGCAGTGGCTGGGACCCTCCAAGAGGGTGAGTCCACTGTGGAACCAGAACTGGCAGCGCGACCTCAGGCAAGTCACTTTAACCCAGTTCTTCAGGGGAATAGTGAGTTGAGCTAGATTAGATCATCTGTTGCAGCTCTCGCAGCTCTGACATTTCTGATATTTCTCGGGATTGCAACCTCCACACTTTGCGCCAACCAGAAGACCATGCAGGGAGAGGAATTGGGCGGTACAGAGTGGAGGCCTGTTTCCTGCATGGGTGAAAAGGAATCTTACTTTGACCTCCATCTGGATTAGTTGGCCAGGGAGCTGTAACAAAATACCACTGACTGGGGGCCTTGGGAGATTTATTGTCTCGGTTCCGAAGGGCAGAAATCTGAAATCAAGGGGTTGGCAGGGCTGGGTCCTTCGGAGGGTCCTGAGGGGATGATCTGTTCTAGGCTTCTCTCCTTGGCTTATAAGTGGTTGTCTTCTCTCTGTACTTTTCTGTGTCCAGATTTCTTACAAGGACACCACTGGATGTAATATTGGATTATTAATAGTGCATTAATGACCTCATTTTAATTATCTCTTTAAAGACCCTATCTCCAAATACAGTTACATTCCAAGGTCCTGGAAGTTAGCACTTTAACTTCCAGGTGAAAGGGACGTAATTCAGCCCATAACACTGTCTTAGAACTTTTCAAAAAATCTGTGTTCTAGGTCAGCAATCCCCAACCTTTTTGGCACCAGGGGCTGGTTTCATGGAAGACAATTTTTCCACGGATGGAGGGTGGGGGTGTGGGAGGCGGAGCTGAGGCTGGGATGCGCAGCCTGGTTCCTAAAAGGCCACAGACCAGTACTGGACCATGGCCCAGGGCTTGGGGACCACAGTCCTAGGTCACTTACTTTGGGGGGACAATGTTGGGGGTAAGTTGCAGGGACAGCCATCAGGACACACGTGAGAGAACAAATGATGCTCAAGGGTGAGAGTGACGATCACCAGGGGAAGTGCATGCGGTCAAAAGCAGATGTGAGCCAGGCAAGGTGGCTCTCGCCTGTAATCCCAGCACTTTGGAAGGCTGAGGCGGGGGGATTGCTTGAGGCCAGGAGTTGCAGTCCAGCCTGGGCAACAGAGTGAGACCCTATCTATGATGAATTTAAAAATTAGCCAGGTGTGGTGGCACACGCCTACAGTCCCAACTACTCGGGAGGCTGAGGTGGGAGGCTCTCTTGAGCCCAGGAGTTTGAGGCTGCTGTGAGCTATGATCAATGGCACCACTGCCCCAGTGACAGAGCGGGACCCTGTCTCAAAAATAAATCAAAAGCAGTTGTGGATGAGATGTTCCCGTGCTCAGGCCCGTGGCAAGCTCACCATCTTGGCTCTGTTTTCAGTCCTATTGTTGGAGATGAGCTTCTCACTGATGTGGCGATACTTCCCACTCACATTCGTCAGCTGGCAGCTCCAGTACCAGATTCTGGGATTTTAGAGAAAAGGGAAGATTGTGATAGCAAGCTCACACCTGTGTGGTTTAGTCACTGGCACTGACTCATCAGGAAATACCATGACATGGCGTGTGCACCAACATATGCAGCCGTCATGACTCCCACCCGCACCCCAACCTCAGCTTGCCTTTTTTGTCATCCCTTCCCTGCTTAATTTGGGTATCTCCTTTGGGCTTCGTGCACAAGCAAGCCATTGGTTGAAATTCTATACCTGGTTGAAATTCTATACCTGGTGGCTCTCAAAAGCTGTGCAGTCATGAATGTAAGATTAGATACATGTGGCAGATGATGTATCTGCAGTGTGGCTGTCTTATGCGGCAGTCCTGAGTGGAACTAGGGTGGCTTGCCCAGGAGATGGCTGACATCCACTGAAGTTTGTTACCTTTGATGTAAACCTTTCCACTTGTACATCTACATCAGCACCTCCATGGTACAAGCTTAGAGTTTCTGTGCTTTTAGTGGAATTAGGACCACTGAATTTGGTAACCTGGGGGAAGAGCTCAGATGAGCAGTTACATTACCTTGATACATAAATAAAAATGAAGAAATGAGCTTCCAATGTATAAATGCATCAGGTTTCGAAACCTGTATTCCTGAGTAAAACCTGTATTCCTGGTGAAAACCAATGAAAGGGGATCCTTGGTAAAGTCAGTAGCCAATGTCACATACTTTGAACACGTTTATCTTTCCAGATCTAGTTTTGTGGTATTCCATGTGTTTTGTTGTAAATCTCTCTATCCCTGGGACCTAGCAGTGCTTGCCACTCTCATCTTGACCTTCTGTCTCCTCCTGAGAAAGATTTAGAAGGCAGGGTTCTCCCTCTGGTTTTATTTTGTTGTATTTTTTTCTGACACAGGGTCTTGCTCTGTTGCCCAGGCTAGGGTGAAGTAGCATCGTCATAGCTCACT
This sequence comes from Lepilemur ruficaudatus, assembly GCA_963574885.1. Classification (NCBI taxonomy): domain Eukaryota; kingdom Metazoa; phylum Chordata; class Mammalia; order Primates; family Lepilemuridae; genus Lepilemur; species Lepilemur ruficaudatus. The sequence goes on along the minus strand of CAUYRT010074087.1, from coordinate 46,852 downwards.
GCAATCTTGAACTCCTGGGCTCAAGCGATCCTGCTGCCTCAACTTCATGAGTAGCTGGGACTACAGGCGTGGGCCACCACTCCCGGCTGATTTTTCTCTGTTTAGTAGAGATGGGGTCTCACTCTTGCTCAGGCTGGTCTTGAATTCCTGAGCTCACGGGATTCTCCCATCTCGGCCTCCCAAAGTGCTGGGATTAGAGATGTGAGCCACCGTGCCCAGCCTCCCTCTGGTTTTAACTATTTCATCATCTGACTTTAATTCCTTGGTCTTTTGTCATTTTGACCTGAAACAAATTGCTGTCACTATTTTAAAAATTGTAAGTGTCAGATTGATCGTACACATGAGAAACTTGTTAGCGTCAGTATATAATAGAGCTGGGCCTTGTGTTGTTTTCTCTGAATATTCTCAAAACAGGGACTGTGGATCTAGTAGTTGGCAATTCCTCTATTTAAAATTCACGTTTTTGTTTTAGAACGCTAGGAATTCACCCGTTATCCTTTGTGTACCCTGAGTTTCATCAGTTGCATTTGCAGAGAGTAGGACCAACTTGTAAACTACCTTGTTCTTCTCATCGCTGGGCTCGAGGCTGTCCCATGGCTGTGGTGAAGTGTCTCCCAGAGCACTTGACACCAGAAGCCAGGAAACACTGGCCGTCCTATCACATACAAAAGAAAATCAGTGAAAGCAAGGTCTAATATCAGCTAATATTTACTGAGCGCTTCGCTTACTATGGGTCAGGTCCTGTGCCAAGCGCTTTGCCCACAGAACTCACTGGAATCCTCACACCGCAGTGAGTCAAGCCTGAGTAACATCCTTCACAGGTTACGCAAAGATCTCTCAAACAGTAAAGTGATTAAGTTGTTTGCCCAAGGTGGCACACCTAGTAAGATGAAGTGCCCAGATTTGGGACCACACCTCTGACCATTACACTCACCGCCGCCTCGGGAAGGGTTTCCAGATGCTCTCGGGAGACAAAGAAAATGTCTAGTATGGTCCCAGGGCGCAAAGCTTTCTCCTCTGCAACTCCCCCGGCCCTCAAAGCCAGGCCGACTTTCTCTCTGGCCCACCCCATCAGGGCGCTCACCTGCTAGGGTGCAACCTTCGCTCCCCCACGGGACAGCCAGCCCGTGTCCTGGCCTTCCTGTGCTGTGGTACATGGGCAGTTTCTGGTGTCTTCTTTCTGCAGCTTTCGGGTTGAATACACACCAAAGCCTAGGCTCACTCGGACTTGCTATTTATTTTTGGCATCTACAGGGCGCCTGGCCTGATGGGAACAAAAGTGCTCTCCGGCCCAGATCTGGGTTGACACTCTGGCTACATTTGCTGACCCGTCCCCCCCTCTAAGTGGATTTCCGTGTGACCCAAAGGACGGGGTCACGGCCCGTGTGCAGTGATGAACGTTCGTTCCAGACTTCTCGGTGCCGGGCCCGAGCTGCAGGCTCGGTCAGTCCGGTCAGTCCTCGCGTGAGAGCGGCCGGCGGGAAGACAGGGAGGGAGAGGATGCGCCACGACCCCGCTCCCCGGGAGGACGCCAGGCTCTGTCCCGCGCGCGGGGGATGGAGACCCTCTGGCCCAGTGCCGCACTCGGCTAAGAGGAGAGGGCTATCGAGCAAGCAAGACAGCCGCAAGGGCTCTGCAGACAGCGGAGAGTGACTGGTGGTCCTGGAAGGCTTCTCGGAGGAGGCGCTGCGGAGCCCGCATGTGGGACGACGAGGAGGAGCTAGTCAGGGGGTGGGAGGAGCAGAGACTCCCCAGGAGAAGGGACCCACAAGCGAAGCCCAGAGGATCTAGGGCCCCCAGCCCAAAAAGGGGGACGTGCCGGCTCAGCCCCGCCCTTTAAGGCGGAGCGCGGCGGCGCGGGCTGCCGTGGGCGGTACCAGGGCCCCTTGCGGCCGCCGATTGGGCGGCGCGGCCGAGCGCAGCGGCTCCGCGGGCGCCGATTGGTGGGCGAGGCGGGCCGCCGCCGCCAGGTGATCGGGGGCCGGTTCCCTGGGCCACGTGGGGGGCGCGCGGGGCGGGGGGCGGGCTCCGACGCGGGGCGGGGGCGCGTGGGGCTGCGCGGTTAGAGCTGCGGAGAACCGGCTGGAGCGCGGCGGCCGCGGTGAGTGAGCGCCGGGCCGGGACCCGGCAGGCGCGGGGCTCGGTCGCGGGCGCTGAGGTGCGGGAGGGTCCCGGGCAACAGGGAGCGCCCTGTCCCTCCGCGCCGTCACCCCATCTGCGATCACCTGCGCCATCGCCCTGTGCCCCGGGCGGGGGCTGTGGCTCCTGGGAATGACAGTAAGACGGCGGGTCGGTCGCTCTCTCGGTGCCGTGCTCCGCGCCCCCTGGGTCCTGAAAACAGCACTTTCCGCTCAAATGTCGTCTGCTCGGAGCGGCCGTCCTCGACCACGCTGCGTTCGGTCGCACCCCGAACACGCACGCACCCTGTATTCTCCTCACCCCGCCGTGTCTTTCTGCACATCGTTTACCGCCCCGGGCCGTCCTGCTCCACCCCAGCTTGGGCGCCCCCAGAGGGCGGGGACTTTGGGACTTTGGGCCCCCGGCGGCAGAGAGCGGGCTCGGAGATAGGGAGTGGAGCAACGACAGCCCCGCAGGCGGCCGCCGAGCGATGGCCGCTTCCCAGCGGACTCGCCCAGGGTCACGGCAGTCCGTGTTCCTGATCCCTGGCTGCGGGGTCTTCATTCTCCGCGACCCCGCGGGCTCGGCACGCGGGAGTGGGCCGGGGCAGGGGGAGCCCCAGGCCGGCCGGCAGGGGGCCGCCAGGGAGAGGAAGCAGCCGTTCCGCTGGTCGGACCCGCGCCGCCCCTGAGGGCTCCCCAGCCGGCTGCTTCCTCGCCTCACCTGCTCCGGGACAGGCTGGGGCCACAGGCGCCGGGGGTGGACACGCTGTGTAGGTGGGATAGCGGAGTCCGAGCAGAAGGGCACTGCCATGGCTTAGGGATAGGGCTCCAGAGCCCTGGGTTCCTTCCCAGCTCTCCCACTTATGCTGTGTGACCTTGGGCAAGTGACTTCACCTCCCTGAGCCACCATTTGCTGAGCCCGGGGTCAGCAGGCTGAGAAGGTGGGTAAGTACAGTGCAGCAGAGAGCCCCTGTGCTTGACCCAGGAGGCAGGTCAACCCATCCGGTCCCCTCTCTCTAAGCAGGGCCACCCAGAAAACCTCAGAGGAACAAGGGGAGAGCCCCAGCCTCACTCCAAATGGCTCGCCCAGCCAGGCTCTTGTGTCAAACCTCAGAAAACCAGGTCTGATCCAAAATGGGCAAGCAGGTCTGTTTCTGGGGTTAGGGTGAGCCTGCTGCCCTCCCTGGGAACCCCCACCTGCCCCCAACTCCAGGGCTGGGGCTGAAATGCCTGTGCCCTCAGGCTCGGGAGGGCGGTAGAAGAAGGAGGAAACTTCAGTTTCCCGGGAGGCTGAGGACGGGGGCAAGATCAGGTAATGAGGGGGAGAGGGGGTGGCCCAGCAGGGAGGGCCTCACCCCAGCCCGGCGCTGGGGAGAGCTGCAGCTGGGGATCTGGAGGGGAGGCTGGCTTAGACAGCTGCCTCTGCGAGCGTGCGTGTGCGCGAGTGTGCCAGTGCGCGATCGCGTGCGCTCTCTCCGTCTCACACTCTCCGTGCTTGAGGACGCCTGTGTGCCCTCCTCTCCCTCTTCCCGGCTCTCCCTTCTCTCTCTGCCTTTGTCTGCTCACCCTCTCTGCTCCCGCCTCTGTCCACGGCCTTTGCGTCCTCGGATCTTTCCCTCTCTCCCTTTTGCCCCGTTTGTTTTTTGGTCTCTGCCTCCTCCCTCCCCACCGCCTGCCATCAAAGGTGGCTTCATTGGAAGCCCCGTCTCCTGGGCCAGGTGTCACGTGGCGTGTTAGTGTGGGTCGCACAGCTAACTTTGCTTTATTTAAACGTAAAAGGTACTAAAGGATACGCTGTGAAAAGTGATCAGGATCAAACAGTGGAGGGTGCCGGCCCGGAACAGCGGGAGGGCAGACGGGATGAGAGGGGAGCCAGGAAAGTCTCAGGGGACCCTGCAGCCTTTATTTTCCAGCTTGTCATCTGTGCTGGCTGCTCATTGGAAGTAGATCGCTGCTGGCCCCTCCACCCTGGCCTGAGCTTGGGGTTGAAGGTCAGGGGCGGGAAGAGATAGGGGCCTTTGTTCCTGGCTCTTGGTGCTAAGAGTGTCAGTTCCAAAGCACCCAAAGCCTCCTCCTTCTCCAAAGACTCCCCACAACCGTGGTGAGTTGGGGTACACCCGGGACACACCCTTTCCTGCCCACGGCTCTGATAACCCGCTCTCTCCTGGCCTCCCCCTGCCTTGCCTCCAAGACTGAATGGTCTCCTGTGGGTGTGGCCTGGGACAAGGAGGGGGTGAAGGTGGTCAGACCCTGCTGACCTCCCAAGCTCCCCTTGAGTGGCAGGCGTTGGGGTCCCCCATGCCGTGTGAAACTATTTGCTGTGCGGGTGCTTGCTTCTCCGCTCTGTTCTCCTCCACTGCTCCCAGGTTTGCAGACGAGGCAGTGGAGGCTCAGGGAGTTGTGGCAGCTTGCCCAGAGTCACACAGGATTTGGACCCAGGTCTCTCTGATCCCAAGTTAGTGATTGTGAGTAGGCCGATGAGAGGGCTAGCCAGGATGCGGATGGAGGTGGCTTTCTAATTGGCCCCAGAAAGGCTGGGGAAGCTGAGTCCTTGGGGACCTCGGGCGACGCAGGCAGCCATTCTTCTTGTAGTCATCGGTCTGTTGTCGCATTTATTCAGCATCTATTGAGCACCAGCTGTGGTCTTGGGCTCTCAGGGGAAATGAGGACAATCTTGTAAGGCCTCCCCTCTCTTGCTGTCCTCTGCTAGTGGGTCTGGGAGAATGGTCCCAGAAAAGACCAGAACCAGGCTGGCCTGGAGGGTGGGGGTGGTGCTTCTCAGCACCCCAGGGCAGCTGTCCACCTTCTCCGCATCCTGTCAGGATGAGTTCCGGTCTTCACGATCTGCAAGGGGCTGGGACTGGAGTCTGGCTGGGCTGAATGAGCTGGGAGGGGTGAGGGGGGGTGGGAGAGTGGGGGGAAAGGGGCTCAGCTCTATCCATTGGCTTTTAGCCACCTGCTGAGGCTCCCACTGCCCCAGGGCAGAGCCTGAATTCTCTAGTGTGGCATTTAAGGCTGATCCCAAACTGGTCCTGGCCTGCCGCTCTGGTGAGGGCTCCCTGAGGACTCCAGCAGCTGTTTTCCCCACTCTGTGCCTTTGCAGACTCTGTTCTCACCACTGTCACTACCCTCCTCTTTGGTGGAGCCTTCACAGGCACCTTCCCTTCCCTTGGGTACTTTGTATAAGCTGGTCACAAGTCTGTCCCTTGACTGACTGCCACCCCTTGGGGGCAGGGACTGAGCACCTTGGTCTGCAGTGTTTGCTCAGTGAATAAGGGAAGAACCCAGGGCATGAACTGCCACCTAAGGTCTTGTTCTGTCACCCAGGCTGGAGTGCAGTGGCATCATCATAGTTCACTGCAGCCTCAAATGCCTGGGCTCAGGTGATCCTCCCACCTCAGCCTCCCAGATAACTGGGCCAACAGGTATGCACCACCACACCTGGCTAATTTTTTTTTATATGTAATTTGTAGAGATGGGGTCTTACTATGTTGCTCAGGCTGGTCTCAAACTCCTGGCCTTAAGTGATCCTCTGATCCTCCTGCCTTGGCCTCCAAAGTTCTGGGATTACAGGCATGAGCCACTAGCCACTCTTCCGATCTTGACCCAAACCTCACCCCCTCAGGGAGGGCTTCCTAGCTTTAATCAACCCCCAACCTGATGTTGCAGATCCTCTTCCCTTTGTCACTATCTAACATATTATCTATCTCATTATTCAGTTTCTCATCTTTCTCCTCAACAAGAATGTTGGCTCCATGAGGGCAGGCAGAGATTTCATCATTTTGGGGGGAACTGTGTCCCCAGTGCCCAGGACATTGCTGGGCACATAGCAGGTGCTCAGGACTGAATAAATGAACAAATGAACTCACTGGCCTGTTGGGGGCGCTGTGGCTTGCCTACCTGCAAACCAGCCCTTCTCCTGCCCGTTACAGCCTTCCCTCCTGCAGAACAGGGAGCTGGGTACTCTGGGGACCATGCAGAAAGCCGGGGCACGGGGCCGCAGGGCCTCTGACTGCGGGCCGGCCCCTCTCCAGCCCAGGAGCATTACCAAGTTTGCCCAGGTGGGTGCAGCTCCCCATCTGGGTGGTCCTTGGGTGGCAGGCCCTGGGGGTGGGGAGGAGCTGGGGATCAAGGACCCATTTCCAGGTCTTCCTTCCCTGGCCCACGCTTTGGAGTGTGTGTGCACACAGGAGGGGAGGGGACCTCAGAGGGCTAGAGTGGCTCCACCAGGGTCAGCTGCTGGGACAGCAGCAGAGGGTGGACCTGTGCTGCGCTGCCGGTGGGGCAGAGTGTATCTGGGGGGCCTGACTCCCTGTCCTGCCCCTCCCACCCCCGCTGCCGAGCAGTACGTGGGCTCCTTCCCCGTGGATGACCTGAACACACAGGAGAGCGTGTGGCTGGTGCAGCAACAGCTGTGGGCACTGAAGGTGGGTGGGCTGGAGAGCTGGGAGGGCACTTCCCTGGGAGAGATCCCAGCCTTGGAACAACCCCACCAGACCAGATCCCTTATGCCAGGGACTCCCTTCCTCTGGACTGTCTGTGACCTGCACCCCATAGTCAGAAGACACAGATGGGAAACGTGGGAGTTGGTCATAACGTGGCCATCGATGGCCCTGGTTGGGGGATGTTCTGCCAGGAACCATCCACACTTCCCCAGCCCTTAGTGGATGGTACTGAGGGCAAAGACTGGGAGGTGACAGCTGCCTCCCACCCCCAATTCTCTTCCCCCCAGGACTGTCCCCGACGCCGGGCCGTCATCCTGAAATTCAGCCTTCAGGGACTCAAGATCTACAGTGGGGAGGGTGAGGTAGGAGCCCGTGTGGGTGCAGGTGAGGACTGGACAGGGCCAGGTGTCACCTCCCTCACCTCCACCTGGGTCCTGGCTCCAGTGCTTCCCACAGTCTGCTCAGGGCCTTTGGACTTTCCCTCTCCAAGGACCCACCTCTCAGGGTAAGCTCCAGGCCACAGTTACCCGCAGGCCTCCAAAACCTCCTCCAGAGGGGCCAGCTCCTGGCCTGAACACTGGGATCTTCCAGCCCTATGAGCTTTTCGAAGGTGCCCTGCCCAGTCTCGGCTGAGGGGCTGTGGACAACCTCTCACAACTGTGGCAGGGGCCAGACTCGGGCTGGGGTCCAGTTGGGAGCCCCTGCCTGGCCGCCCTGCCCCTCCCACAGTTTGCCCATGCTCCTCTTGGTGCGTGCCAGCCTGCACCCCATAGCTGCGGTGCATATGGTGTCCCTGGGCATTGCAGGGTCCTGGGGTCAGGTCTCCCTACTTGCATAAGTCCCACTGACCCCACCAACAGCCCTGTCAGAGAGATACTGGTATTCTCTCCACTTGACACATGTCACAACAGAGGACTGTACTCACCTGCCCAAGTCACAGGGAAAATGAGTGACAGAGTCAGGATTCGAAGCCCCTGACTTGAAACCTGGCGTGTAACCTTGGTGCCTGCTGCTGCCTTTCTCTGGGACCACAGCAGGCTGTGTCTGCTCTGCCCTCGGTTCCCTAGTGTGGGGGGGTGGTCCCCAGCCCAGGAGCCATGTGCAAGGTGGATGAGGGTTTGGGATTGGGCAGGCCTGGGAGAAGGGAGGATTTCCTCCCCCAGGAGTGGGGTGGCCCTCAGCTGGACATGCAGGTTGGAGAGCAGGTGGGGGCCCCCAGGGCTGAGGCCAGGTGCTGGTCTGAGGGGCCTTCACACCCGCTGCCCCCAGGTGCTCCTGATGGCACATGCCCTGAGGCGCGTGCTCTACTCTACCTGGTGCCCCGCCGACTGCCAGTTTGCCTTCATCGCCCGCAACCCACGGAGCCCGGCCAGCAAGCTCTTCTGCCACCTGTTTGTGAACAGCCAGCCTGGAGAGGTGTCTGGGGCCCGAGGGGGACCACAACTGAGGCTGGGTGGGGCTGTGCTGGGCATCAGGGCAGGTTCCAGGGACAGAGGCCTTTGAGGGCTAAGCCAAGGTGGCCTGAGCCCCCTCCAGGTATGTGCCCCTGGCCACGCTGGCTCCTTCTGCTGCTCTGCCCGCTGAGGACACTACAAAGCAAGTCAGTGGCCTCAGCGTTTCCTGGGGCCTGGGCGGGAACCTGGCCGTACTCTTAGAGATGGCAGGGTCTCGCTGCCAGGCCACTGCTCGTGCTGTTCCCTGTGTGTGCAGTGCCCCTCCCCTTGTCTGGGCAGATTCTGACTTGCCCTTCAAGGCTCAGCCCAAGTGTATGTGAACCCCACCTTGACTCCTCTAGACTGCCCCTCTCTCTGGGGTCCTGTGACATGAACCGCACCGTATTATCAGTCTGTCCCTAATTACAGACACTTGGGTTCTGTGAGAGCAGCGCCTGGGTCCAGGTCTTGAGATGTGCCAGTGCTTGGCCCTGTGTGGTCAGGTGGGGACGAGAGGGTGGGCAGGTAGATCGGGGAGTCGAAAATAGTTTCACCGTCATGAGCGACAGGGCTGTGGCAGCCAGTCATATGGCTGGGTTTGGTTTCACCCAGTAAGCATTTTCTATCCTGTATGTCGAGCCCTGTGCTGGACACTGGGGTGACAGGTGCCTAAGACACGGCCCTTGATCTTCTGAAACTCAAGGTTCTAACATGTTGGGTCTGGATGGTGTGTGTGGCAGGTAGAATGTGCTGCCCCAGAAAAGGACTAGGCCCATGCTGGGAGCTCTCTGTGCTCTGCAAAACTCCTCAAAGGAGCATAGGGGATAAGGAGAACGAGGCTCCGAGAGTGCCATGCTCTCCCCAGGGTCACACAGCAGCTGCCAAGTGACAGAGCCAGGATTGGAGCCCAGATTCTGACTCCAGGGCCTGCGCTTGTAGCCATTCCTCCAAGAGGTGCTGACTGACCGCACAGGGCGGGAGTGGGAAGCCCATGGCTAGGGGTGCATTTTGGTTGCAGTTAGAGTCTCTGCTCCAGTTAGGATGCCTGGCACAAAGTAGGTGCTCAGTATTTGTTAAGTAAATTAAGGAAGCTGGTGGGGGAGCCTGCATGGTGGGGAGCTTTTGAGGGATAAGTAGATTTCCCAGGAAGAGTGAGGAGGAGCATTCGAAGCCACGGGGCTGCACGCATCCATGGAGGGAGAGCTGATGGCTTCAGCGGTCCCTGGGAGAGCTCCTCCAGCTGGGCCTGCCTCTCCCCCCAGGTCCAAATCCTGCACCTGCTACTCTGCCGCTCCTTCCAGCTTGCTTACCTCTTGCAGCACCCTGAGGAGAGGGCACAGTCCAAGCCCTGCCCAGGGGCTTCAGGGGACATGCCCCAGAAGCCACTACCCAGCCCTGGAGGACCCCCTGGCCTGGTGCGGGAGCCCTTCGGCCGGGACCAGCTCTCACAGAATGTCCACGCACTGGTCTCCTTCCGGCGGCTGCCCGCAGAGGGGCCAGCGGGCAGTGGGGTACGCAGCACCCCAGCCAGGGAGTGGGCAGTGGACAAGGGAACTTGGAGAGGGCTTGGGGGTCACATTGGGAGGGTGGACTTCGGGGGTTTCACCCGGCCTGACATGGCTGGGCCTGAGTCTGCCTGCCTGTGGGTTCCTCTTGGTGCCTTAGAAGGAGCTACCGGATTCAGAAGGCCGCGGGGGCCCTCGCCATGTCCGCCTGGGGAATCCCTACTGCTCCCCTACGCTGGTGCGCAAGAAGGCCATTCGCAGCAAGGTGATCCGCTCGGGGGCCTACCGAGGCTGCACCTACGAGACTCAGCTGCAGCTGTCAGCTCGGGAGGCCTGTGAGTTGCAGGAGCACACCTGCCCTGTGTGCACCTGGAGTGCATGCCGGTGTGCTCCTGTGCCAGAGAGGGTGGGCGTGAGTGTCCATCCCTGCAAGGCTGTGGCCGCACCTCCGAGGGGATGCCTGTGTGCGTGTGTGCCCAGGGCTTGCACAGTGACTGCACGTACAGCTGGGTCTGGACTATAACTGGTGCGTGGCGGTGCTCGTGTGTGCATGTGTCTGCTGCGGGCGGGATGAGTGCCCAGTGGGCAGGGCGGGAAGCATGGTGAGCAGGCAGACACAGGGCTGATGGGCCTCTGGCCGGAGGGCAGGCTGGGCATGGGAGGCCTTGGTTGCTCTCCCTCTGACCCCTGAGTGTTCTCCATAGTTCCTGCGGCATGGGAGGCATGGCCCCGGGGGCCTGGTGGTCCCTGGTGCCTCGTGGAGAGCGACGGCAGCCTGACAGAGAACATCTGGGCCTTTGCTGGCATCTCCAGGTAGGAGGGGCCTGGCCAGATGCCAGTCCCTTGGGGTGGGCAGAAAAATGGGCTTTGGGCTTCCCTGGGGCCCTGAGGTGCACACTCCTGTGCAGAGCACTGCCAACCTCGGTGGCTTCGGGCCTGAGACTCCACCTCCCTGGCCCTCAGTTTTCTCAAATGTAAAATGAGGATAATGAAAGGACCTTCATGGCAAGTTTGCAAGAAGATCAAATGAGGTAATTCAGGCACAGTTCTCAGTCCCTGGCCTGTGGCAGGGCAAGAGCTCCCTAAATGTCAGCTCTTTAAACCTGTCTCCTGATAGGGTTTTGCAGTTGTGAACAATTAGGGACCCTCTGGAAACCTTTTAAGCCTCTAAAAGCTTCCTTTCATCGAGCGTTGAGCAGCTACTCAGGGTCCGGCTTTTTTTTTTTTTTTTTTTTTTTGTGTGTGTGACAGTCTTGTGCTGTAGCCCAGGCTGGAGTGCAGGGGCGTCGATTACACGTTCCACCCCCTCCCAAAGCACTGCGATTACAGGCTTGAGCCACCGCGCCTGGCGGGCACTATGGTTTTAAGGGCATTTAATCCTGTTATTGGCTGTTATGCCCATTGCCCGAGGCTGGGCCTTGACTAGGGGTCCTGTCTTCGGCCACCCCCTGCGTGCTCCCAGGCGCTGTGCCCTCGCCCTGCTGCGGAGAGACGTCCTCGGGGCCTTCCTGCTGTGGCCTGAGCCGGGCGCCAGCGGCCAGTGGTGCCTATCGGTGCGCACGCCGTGCGGCGTGGTGCCCCACCAGGTCTTTCGGAACCACCTGGGCCGCTACTGCTTGGAGGTGAGTGAGCGGCCCGCCGGGCCCCGGCCCCGCCCCGTCGCTGGCCCCGCCCCTTTCTAACCTCTGGGGTCCGGCCTCGCATTGGTTCCCTCTGGCCACGCCCCTTAGCGAATTCCCTCCCACCTCCGCTGCCCTCATTGGCCCTGCTGGCTCCGCCCTGACCTAAAGACTTGGGAGAACCAGGGAGGTGCCTGGTCCCTGAGGGCCCCCTCTCCAGAGGGGCCTTTCGGTGGGTGCAGCTAGCAGTCTTGGGCCCGGCCAGAGTCACGCCTCGCATTTCTATAGGAATCCTGGCTGTTAAGTCTTGCTTTTCCTCACCCCAGCCCATCTTAGAAGAGGAGAAAACTGACTCAGAGGACAGGGCTCGCCTAAGCTCCGTTTGGGCGTCTTGTCCTGCCCGTGGGTTTCCAGGGACTCGGAGGGGATGGCAGGGGTTTTCACATGTGTGCCCTTACTTTCAAGCTGAATGTCTCGTAGAGGAAATTGTGTCTGTTCCATGACAGCACATGTGACCTCTCTGAGCTCTATGTGCTGTTCTCTAAAATGGTCAGCCTCCTGTGGGAGGGGGTGGCTGGCATGAGCCATGGGGAAGGGGACTGGAGCTGAAGCCCTTTCCTCGCCTAGCATCTGCCAGCAGAGTTCCCCAGCCTGGAGGCCCTGGTGGAGAACCATGCTGTGACGGAGCGCAGCCTCTTCTGCCCCCTCGACATGGGCCGCCTGAACCCCATCTACGAGGAGCAGGACTGCGGGCCTGAGGGCAGGCCGCCCCGGACTCTCCGGCCCCTCAGCCATGCCAAGTCCGAGGCAGAACTGCAGGGCCTGGGCTAGGAGGCTGGGCCCCACTCCCAAGGCCGGGATTCACCCTGGCCGTGGCCTCGGCAGCCTCTGCCCTTGTTGCACCCCACTGGTCACCAGTTCCATCCAGCCACCTTGTCCCTTGGACCAGTCTTCCATTGCTTCACTGCGTGTAGGAGCAGAGCCCTGAGATCAGGGATTGCCAGTGGCTTCTTGCAGAGCATGTGGCCCCCCCGAGATTCCAGGAGGGGCAGGCAGAGCTCCAGGCTTCCAATAACTTGCTGGGTGACTTCAGATGCTTGTCATTTCTGGGCTTCCACTTTACTCCTAAGGTGGGAGCTTGTTGGTGATGGAGGTGCAGCCATCTCCTAAGGGGGCCAGGCCTTGGGCCCCTGACTGGGAGTCTCCAGAGAGCTCCTGACAGAGGAAAGCAGAAAAGTGAGGGAGAAGGGTTTGGGGAAGCAGGGCTGAGTTCTCACTTTGGGCAAAGATCTAGGGGTGAGTTACCTCTCTGTGAGAGAGCAGAGGTGACCCCAAGGACCTTGTGGGCAGGGAGGCTGGGGCTGAACCACACCAGGCTGCAGGTAGAGCATGGCCTATTTCTCACATGCATCTGATGGTGACGGAGTCTCACCTTGAGCTCTGAGCAATGGGGAGTTAGGCAGGTGCAGAAAGGGCAGGAGGCACAAAGAGTTGTGCCACCCAAAGCCCATGCATAGGTGGACACCTGTGTGCAGAAAGGCCTATGGCCTAGCAGACAGGGCAAAGAGTCCCAGTGTGCTGCTCAGGAAGTAACCACAGGACTGTGATTCCTGCTTGCTCAGAAGGGATGGCCCATCCCCTCCCCTGCACCCTATAAGAATGACCAAGACACCCCTCATCTGGGGCTCATTTCCTTTAGCCAGTTGCCAGGGAGGGGCCAGCACTGAGCCCAGACTTAGTGGGGTGACCTGGGCCCTGCCCAACTTCCCACAAACCACAGGATATTTGGTGGCTGCCTTGGGAAGCCTTCTTAACATGGTGCTGACCATTGCTGTCAGGGGCCACCTGACCAGGCCAGTCCCATGGGGGATGGGGTCAGAGCAGAACCATCCAAAGGTAGAACTGATGTGGGCCTTGCCAGAGGGGCTTGGCCTCGCAGCAGTGGGAGATCCATGGGAGTGATTCGAGGCTCAGGCAGTAGCCCTGCCAGGGACTGACAAACCCAGGTATCCCCCTTTGTAAGTAACCTCGACAGGAAAATATGCATTTTCTGAATTAAGCTACAGAACAAGTTCATTGTTGAAGAACTTGTCTTCCTGAGGCGGAGGCCTGGTTGTGAGTCTGGGGGCTGCCTTCTCCCCCACGTGGAGTGGGACGGAGCAGTTCAGTGCCTTGTAAGGAAACAGCAGTCCTTACGGAGCAGGAAGAAGGGGGCAAGCTTGGGAGGGCAAAGCAGACTCCCAGGGGCTCAGGTCCCATGTTCCCAGCTTCCCTCCTCCCAGCTGGGACGGGATATTGGCTCACGACCTTCTCACTTTCTCACAAGTCAGTAAGATTTCCTGCTGCAGGGGATAGGAGGAGGCTGTCCTTCAGGGGCTCTTTTCATTGGAAACCCAGCACTAGTTTGACAATGTGAGCGGGAAGCTGGGACTGTTGTGCGGGCATCTCTACCGGAACCCGTCCCTTCCCTGGGCAAAGCCCTGGTCTCTAACTAGGAGGTCCCAGCCTCATTCCCCTGGCAAGGAGAGGAGTTTAGTGACATCCTATGACTGGGAATACAGCATCAGACATGGGCATTTAAGGACATCTGGTAATTGGCCCAGACTTGGGCCAAGGCTCACCTCTGTGCAGGAAAGGTTTTGTGTGAATTATCTGTGGATAAGGCACCAGGGGACGTTCACACTGAAGGGACCAGTCTTCCCCAAGCACTTTAAGCAATTTAAATCCTTCAGACAGCATTTGCTGATCATGTGTTACAAACAGGGCAAGTTTTTGGCCCATGTTGGCAGACTCCTTAATGTCTCATTAGGGGCCACAGTTTTCTCTTTGTCCCAGTGTACCACCTTGGTGGCCCAGCTCTCCTTACTGTGTGGACTTAAATAAAATGCATTTCTTTGGATTGTCTGGTACAGACTTTTCTTTCCTTTGAAAGTCACAGTCTTTGGCAAGTTTGCCTGCTTTGTTTTGGTTTGCCAAACATACCTTCAGCTGGTGCTGAATGGTGACCCAGAAAGAGGTCCCATCCTCAAGGGTGCAGCATGTCCTGAAGGATCAGCTAGGTAGATTTAATCAAGCCATGTTTCTTCCTCTTCTGCAGTGACCGTCGGTGGCCATTTCATATAGGAAAATCACTCCAATCCTGCTTGGACAACGTGGGCTTGCTCTCTGCTCCTGCAACATGCCACAGGACCTTTGCACAGCCCAGACAGGTTTCCTTGTACTCCTTCCCTCCCATCACGTTAACTCTTCAACCATCATATTTCAGCTTCAGTCAGTCTCAGGATGCCTGCCCTGACCCCCTAGGTCCAGTGAAGTTCTCTTTTCAGATGTTCCACGGAACTCATTTCTTTAGTTTGTAAACTTATTTATAGGATTTCATTTGTAGGATTTTTGTTTCCAATGTCAGCCTCCCCTGCTAGACTATGGGCTTCAGGAGGGCTGTCTCCCCAGCATCTGTTGCAGTACTTGGCACATAGCTGATACTGTGTTTTTGTGCAAGAGGGAAGCCCAGAGGTGTGACAGAGCCCCTCTTCTGGCTTGGGTGGCCTCTCCAGCCAAAAGACTTCTTTGTTTTAAAGTGAAGGGGTCTTGATATGTTGCCCAGGGTGGACTAGAACTGGGTTCAAGCCATCCTCCTGCCTCAAACTCCGGAGTAGCTGGTACTACAAGTGTGTGCCATGCCCAGCTTCAGCCAAAAGACTTGGCTCCTAAAGTTTTTGTTTGTTTTACAATCTTGAGTCTTAGCAGAAACGAGGGTGGCATCAGAGGAAGCTTTGCCCCGTCCAGGACTGTGCATAAAGGACAGAAAGGTCCTTGTCGCTTTTCTCAATAGGTCTCTTACTCCTTAGTGAAACCTCCCCTCTTGGATCTCTCTAGCTCTGAGGTAAAGTCAAGCCTGGGCTTCCATCTTAGCTGGGCAACCTCGAGCAAATTGCTTACCCTTTCTGAACGGGGGCTGTGCGGAGGCGAAAGCGCCGACATGCAGCAAAAGCGGCGCGGGTGCTCCCCACAGGCAGCCGCGCTCTCGGGTCTCCAGCCAGGGGACCTCGGGCTCCAGGACTAGCCGCGTTCGCCGCGGCGGCCCCCTGTGACGTCGCAGGCGTTGCCCAGCAACCGCGAACGCCGCGGCGACGTGCGTGCTGGTCGGCTGCTGGGGCGGCTCCGGGACTCGGGTCCTGCGGCGGCGCCTGCAGCGCGGATCCCCCCCTTCCCCGCCCGGGCCGGGTCTCAGGGACGGGCGAGCCCGGGCGCGGGGGGCGGCGGCGGCCCCCGCTCGGGTCCTGCGACTGCCCGGCGGCCGCCTTCCTCCCGTCGGGGCGCCCCCGGCGGAGTCCCATCCCCCCGCCTCGGCCCCGCCCCCGCTGCGAGGCCCCGCCCCCCGCGGCCGGCGCTGGCCCCGCCCCTCGGCGCGGGCGGCCTGGGGTCCCTGGCGGGGCGGTCTTCTGCCCCGGCGCGCTGGGGCCCTGCCGCGGCGCCATGGCCTCCGAGTCGGTGAAGGTGGTGGTGCGCTGCCGGCCCATGAACCGGCGGGAGCGGGAGCTGCGCTGCCAGCCCGTGGTGACCGTGGACTGCGCGCGCGGCCAGTGCTTCATCCAGAATCCGGGCGCCGCCGACGAGCCCGCCAAGCAGTTCACTTTCGACGGCGCCTACCACGTGGACCACTTCACCGAGCAGATCTACAACGAGATCGCCTACCCGCTGGTGGAGGTGAGGGCGCCCGCGGGCCGCCTTCGAGACTGGCAGGGCAGGGCTGGGGGCCACCCGAGGGTCCTGAGGGTCCTGAAGGGTCAGCGCTGCCCCCAAGCCCGGCGGGAAGGTCCTTTGGGGGGCGCAGGTGGACAGAACAGCGACAGGTTGGTCTGAAGACTTCAGTCCAGGCAGGAGACAGCCGGACCGTGCCTACAGTGTCGCGTCCGGGTCTCCGCTGCCCCCAACCCCAGAGCTGGTCCTCACGACCCACCCCGTCCCTTCCAGACCTTTCCCTACAAGAACTCCACCCCCCAGGCCACTGGCCTTCCACCCTCACTGTAGACCTTCAGGACCCTGAAAGCTCCAGCCACTTCCCTGGCAGCCGTCTGCCCTCCCCAGGGCCCCAGGTGGCCTGGCTCCATCCTCCCTCCTGGCCTCACCTGTGGCCTTTGTTTGCCCTCCAACCGCCTCAGCCTTGCACTCAGAAGCCTTCCCCCAGCTTACTCTCATCCTCCCTTGGGCTTCCTGAGAGGCGCTGGCTGGTACAAGTCGACTCCGTGGGGAGGAAGGGCATCAAGGGTCCCCTGCTTCTGCCAAGAGATGCCCACTGGCCTGGCCCCAGTCTTGGAGGAATGGAAACTCTTTCTCTTTGGCCTAACTTACCTTCTTCCTTCTCAGCGTTGGAGGAACAGGGAGGCGACAACGGTTTCTCAATTTAGAGGGCTCTTGCTCACACGAGGCAGCTTCATAACAGTTGGGGAGACTGAGACCCAGAGGGAGGACACTTGCCCAGACTCCCCACAGTGAGTTTCTGGCAGAGGTGGGGCTAGAACTACACCTCCTGCCTCCTGGCCAAGGGCGTTCCTTTCTGCCATCATCTCCCACTGCTGTTCAGCGAGTCTGGATTGTTCCGTGAAGAAAAGGAACAGTTTGGGAAATGCTCCCCAGTGGCCAGGACCTGACCAGGGGTGATGCCCAGGAACCAAGGGACAGCTCTCCCCGGGAGATAGTCCTAGGCTTTGGAGTAGCCAGGTTGTCCCAATGCTGGCCTCGACTCCAGGCTAGAAGGGACCTGATGGAGCATCTGATCCAGCCCCTCTGCCCCATCGGATCCTTGGATGTCCATCCTCGCTCGCACGTCTCCACTGATGGGAGCTCAATCTTCCCAGAGCAGCTCGTTCCACCTTTGTTTCTGGGCCCCAGAAGACACTAGGCAGCCTCCCCGATGCTCTCAGCACCCTGCCCTGCCTCTGCACCTGGGCCCCGCTGAGCCCCTCTGCTCCTTCCTGCTGGGTCCCTCCATGGTTTTACCTCCTCCAGGGCCTTCAGCCTTGTTCATGGGGTGGGGTCTTGGTCCCCCCTGTCTGGGAGTAATCCCCCAAGAAAGCCTCCTTTATCAGAGTCTCAGGGAGCCCTAGCCCAGAGAGGGGGACACTAAGGACACAGAGACAACCCTGTCCACTCTCCCCTCCTGCTCCCCAGCCTCTCCTGACATCCGCTGGTATTTGGGATTCTCTGTCAGACGCCTGCCTCTGGACGATGCACAGAGCCTCAAACTCACATGACACGTTCATTCATTCAGCTACTAATGTAAATAACTGAACCGCGGCGCCACACCAGGTGCCATCCCAGCATGGGTGCGCTGCAGTGAAGGAGAGATGCCTCTGCCAGCAGCAAGCTCATGGGCAGGTAGAAGCTACAACAATTGTTAGCTAAGCCGATTGTCAGATCCAGAGCGGTGAGTGGGAGGAGAACTGTGGCAGGCTGAGGAAGGCCAGCAAGCCTTGCCTGGAGGGAATGCAGGGGAGGGCAGGGAGGACTTCCTGGAAGAGGTGAGGTCTTGGCTGAGACCTGAAGGATGAGAGGAGGTGGTCAGGCAAGGAGGTGGAAGAAAGGGCCCTCCAGGTAGAGACCAGCAGGTAGCATTTAATTGTCACAGGAAGAGCTGGAGTCATCACTCCTGATGGGGAAACAGAGGCCTGGAGAGTCACAGGGCAAGTCAGGGACAGTTGTGATTCTATTGCCCAGTCCCCATGCTCTGGCCTGCTGCCCCCACTGAAGGAGCAGCAGGTGTCGTGCAGGCCAGTCTTGAGCCAGGAGCAGCTGCACTGCAGGGCCAGATGTTGGCGTCTGCCCTGCTGGGCTCTGACCTGGCCCCCAGGGCTCTCTGGCTGGTGGCTTGGGGCCCCAGAACAACCTCCAGGGAGCCTCCTGCCCAGGTCCTTCCCTCAGGTCCTGCTGCTCAAAGCCTGAGCTCTTCTGCCTGCACTTTCTGTCCTTGCCCTTTTCTTCTCCACCCCTTCCATCTCTGCTCGCGGTCTTCTCTTGTCACTGGGTGACCATTTCAGCTCTCCTGGCTGCTTCTACTCCAGACTGGCCCTCCTCCAACCACCTCACCCAGTCCCCAGCCTGTGCCTGGTCTGGGGGCTCTTCTTAGCCAGTGGCTGTGCTGTCTCTCCTGCTGCCCCCTTCACACCTGTGGCCTCAGAGGCTCTGATGACACAGCCCCCAGTCTAGGCTGGGGAGCAGGGCTGGATTCCAGAGATAGCCATGCAGTAGAAGCCAGAGAAGAAGTAGGATGTCCCTGGAAGGGATATATGGGAGGAGGCAGAAAGGGGACATGTGGCAATTTAGAACTGATTTTTTTTATTTTAATTTCAATAGTTATGTGTTTATTTTGATGTGAAGTCCAAAAACCCATTAACACATTCAACGTGTAGTGCGATGTCATGGAAACTATTGCTGAGGATGACAGTAAGTTAAAAAGAGTCAATTCGCAGTTGACTTGATGAAACGGTCCAGGCAATCCTAGTACAGGTGGGCATGGCAGAGCCCGGGGTGGAGGTGCAGAGCGGTGGACATTTGGGACCTGCTCCCAATTGATGGGAGACTTTGTTGAAATCTTTGTTTCGCTTTATAAATGCTTGTAAAAGTGTTTTCTGCTTAACTCCAGGGCAGCGCTGTCCTGTAGAATTTCCAGCGACAGTGTAAATGTTCTGTATCTGTGCTGTCCAGTTAGGTGGCAAATGGGCGCTCGACATGGGGTTAGTGCTACTGAGGAACTGAATTGGAGTTAAATTGACATAACCACATGTGGCCGGTGGCTGCCATATTGGGTGGCACAGCTCTAGAGCGACGCTTTCCAACACAAATACCATGTGAGCCACATATGGCATTTCAGTTTTTCTATCAGCCACATCTTTAGAAGTCAAAGGAAACAGGTAAAACTAATTTTAATAATATATTTTATGTAACCTGATAGATCCAAAATATTATTTCAAAAATATAATAATGCATATTAATGTCAGTATGTAATAACTATTAGATATTTTACATTCTTTCTTCATACTACGTCTTTGAAATCTGCTATGTATTTTACACTGATGGCATCTCAATTTGGATGCCAACGTTTCCACAACTGAAATGAAACACTGTGGCTCACGATTGCAATCCCAGAACTTTGGGAGGCTGAGGTGGGAGGATTGCTTGAGCCCAGCAGTTTAAGACCGGACTGAGCAACATAGCGAGACCCCATCTCTACAAAAAATACAAAAATCAGCCAGGCGTGGTGGCACATGCCTATAGTCCCAGCTGCTTGGGAGGCTGAGGCAGGAGGATTGCTTGAGCCCAGGAGTTTGAGGTTGTAGTGAGCTATGATGATGCCATGGCACTCCAGCCTGGGCAACATGGCAAGACCCTGTCTCTAAAAAATAATAAATAAAATGAAACACAAAAAATAAAGTCATGTTTAGTGGAGAAATATGCTGCTCCAGTTTTTAAATTTAAATTAGTTAAATTAAATAAATTTGGTTCCTCAGGGGCACGGGGCAGGCACATTTCTAGCACGGCCAGTGGTGCCCCAGTGGATTGCTGCTGTGTTTATTTCACGCAGAATCCCTTCCCCATGTTTGGGTGACATTGAGACTCCCGGACCTGCTCCATGTTGTTCCTGGGGTTTCCTATGCCCCCCGCTGTCCCCTCACATGGGTTGAGAAGCCCAGCCTCAGGCTCCTGGTTGGGTGATCTCTCTGCCAATGCCTGTCCCCATTTTGGACACTTCTGCCCATAAAAGTGAGATCCTATCCTTTCGGGGGGCTGTGGATGGGGACTTTTGGCTTTCCCTCACCAGCGGTTCCTGGGGATGCCAATCCTGATTTGGTCTACAGCATGGGTCTCTGCAGTGGGACGTGGCGTGGATGCCACCTGGGCCCTGGGGCCTGGGAGCAGTTCTCTGGCCCCAGTGCTGACACAGGGGCCACCGCCACTCCCATACTGAGTTCCAGAAGTTGTGGCCTCATGAGTTCTGCGAGGGCAGGGACTGTGTCTGCCTTGTTCACCGCTCTTTCCCCAGCCAGAGCGCTGTGTCCAGCAGATCAGTCTGTGCCTAACAAGGGATGACTTTAGAAACGCAGCCCGGTGCGCTCTTCCCTTTCGGCCCCAGGGCCACCTGCTCTCCCCGTCTCACCTCTGCAGCTTTGCTCAAGCTGTCCCCTGGGCCTGGAATGCTGTCCTCTTCCTGTCGCCTGTCAAAATCCAAGTCACCCTTTCAGCTCCCCTTGTTCTTCCCCATCTTTGCTGCCCAGAGGCTTAGCCGGGCTCTTTCGCGCTCCCCGCTCCTTGCCTGGCGCCCAGGCTTGGGCACCACGTGCTCCTCCATCACCGGGAGGAGGCTCCCCACGTGCCAGGCAGGCACTGAGGGAGCAGCTCTGTCTGCTGACGCTTCACGAGCTAGCGCATGACATAATCCTCAAGTCAGCCTTTGTGGGAAGAGGCGTGCATTTCCTTTATTGCAGATGAGGAAACTGAGGCTGGGTGTGCCTAAGTAGGGCCACTGACGGGCACAGTCAGTAACGGGAAGAGGTGGGATGTGAACTCGGGGCCAGGCTCCCTGGCACACACTCTAACCTCCCCACGGGGACAGTCTCCTGTCCCTCCAGACCGTGAACTCCTTGAGGACAGAGCTGTGGCTTATTCGTCTCTGTGAGACCCTGTGAGTTCGGAGGCCTGGCCCCAGCCCCGCTGTGCTCGGCCACTGAGCACCGGGCTTCTGGCTTCCTCCCCTGCAGGGTGTCACTGAGGGCTACAATGGCACCATCTTTGCCTACGGCCAGACGGGCAGCGGGAAGTCCTTCACCATGCAGGGCCTACCGGAGCCCCCCTCCCAGAGAGGCATCATCCCCAGGGCCTTCGAGCACATTTTTGAGAGCGTCCAGGTACGGGCCCTGTGGAGGGCAGGGGCAGGGCTCGAGTCACAAATGGTCCCCAGAGCATATATGACCTGTGGCATGGACATGGGACACAGAGTCCGGCTTGATTCGGCACAAACTGACGGAGAAGGCTCTGGTTTCTGAAAAGGTGGTGGGAGAAAAACAAAAGTGAGAAAATTGTTTCTACCGCTTCCATGTTTTTTTTCCTGCCATGTTTTGGATTTTAACATTTCATTTAGCATTTCTCGTGGATATGAGCGCTGGGCCAGGAAGTGGCTAGAACCATCGTAGCTTCCGTTTTTCTTGAGCAATTGCCGGGGACCAAGCCTTGTGGGAAGTCCTTTGTGCAGTGACTTCCCTGAATCCCCAGACTGACCCAGGCGGTAGCATATGTCCCCATATGCTGGGTCAAGACCAGATTCTGAATCTATCCCGGTGTCCAGGCTGTAGGTGAGAGTCGCCCTGGTGATCATTCATGGCAGCATGTAGAGTCCTGCCTCTGCACAATGGCAGAGTGGGGACCGTGGGCCTGGTCAGCTGCAGAGCACTCATTGTGTTGGCCCTTGGGAGCATGTGGGGGCTGGGAGAGCTGCGGGGGCCCAGCCCAGAGCCAGCGCTTGGTCCGGGCCTTACCTGTGGCCTTGGCTTTTCTACCTGAATGATGGGGAGGCCTCTGTTTCCTTTCCCATGAGGCCGTAGACAGAGCATTAGACAAAGAGCGGTGTGAGAATCATGCAACTCGGAGAGGTCCATGGGGCCACCAAGCCGGAGAGGAGGGGAGAGCTTGCCAGGAGGGCAGGCAGGGTAGGTGGGGCTGGGGACTCCTCTTGCTCTGATGTTCCCTCTCCTCCCGAGATGTCCTGGCTGCAAAGGGCTCAGGTCCCAGGGTCAGACCTGGCAGCAGGTGGGCTTGGTGCTCAGATGTCTCGGTTCTTTCTGTGTGCTCCTGCAGTGTGCGGAGAACACCAAGTTCCTGGTCCGGGCCTCCTACCTGGAGATCTACAACGAAGATGTCCGTGACCTGCTGGGGGCTGACACCAAGCAGAAGCTGGAGGTGGGTGCAGACCCAGTGTGGCCAGGTAGGGCTGGCAGGGGGGAGGTTGGAATCAGGTGGCACTGGGGACTTTTTTTTTTTTTTTTTTTGGTAAACAGGGTCTTGCTACATTGCCCAGGCTGGTCTTGAATTCCTGGGCTCAGGTTATCCTCCCGCCTCAGGCTTCTGAGTACCTGGATCTACAGCAACATACCACACCTGGCTGCTTTGTTTGCCCTTTTTATGCAGGAACCTGTGGCCACCCACCTAGGGGAAGACAGTCTTTCTACTGCCTTCTCTCTCCTGGTGCAGCTGAGTCACAGCTCAGCCAGGCTTGGAGATGGGAGAGGCAGGCGTGGAGTGCTGCTCCCACGCGCAGCCCCAAAAGGCCAGCTTGTGGCGTTAGATTCCCGGCCCCTTGCAGAACTTCTGCCAACCTGCCCTGGGGCAGCAGGGCGTTCTTCTCCTCTTCCTCACTGCCCTCCGTTACCCAGGCCAGAAGGGCTGAGGCTGGCAGCTGCAGGCCCAGTGAGCCAGGCTGCCTCAAGGGCTGCGGTGATGCATGACGCGTGTGCTTCTCGAAACACCCCTGTGGGGCACCTGGCTTTTGACATGCTCCCTTGTGGGCAATGCACAGCTGGTTCTCGTGCAAACCTCCCAGCAGCCTTAGGAGGGGGTGCCGTTCTTATCCTTTGTAACAGATGAGGAAACTGAGGCTCGATGTGGGCACACAGTAAAAAGTGGACACAGGATTCGAACCCGGGGAGCCAAGCTCCACAGCACAAGCTCTTAACCTGTGCTTAGCATAGAGCCTGGTAATGGTTATAATTAGAGCTTGTTAAATCAGCTAAGGCCAGCAAGAGATTTGGGGAAGCAGGGTTACGCCCCCGCCAGCCACTGCAAACCACCATCACGGAACCCAGCCCAGGGTCGCAGGTTCTCCCCACCCCATGTCCAGGCAGAGTGTCCAGGGCCCCCCTCCCCATGGCGGCCGTGGAGACGTGCCTGCCTGTGCGCCCCTCTCCATCCCTGCAACATCCCAGCTGGTTGCCATGGTGACCCAGCTCTGGTCTCCACAGCCAAGATAAGCAGTCACGAAGTCACGCAGCTGGGGGCGTCACTCGGCGCCTCCCCGGGCGTGGGGGCTGGGGTGGAGTTGGGAGAGTGTGAGGGAGGAACCCCGGGGGCTTTACTGGGTGGGGGAGAAACTTTCTGGGCCTGAGAGCAGAGCTGTAGGAGACCCCTGGGGAGGGCTGTCTCCTGAGGTTGCTGCGCCCAGGCAGCGTCCTTGTCCTCTTTGTGACCTGGCTCCCTGAGCCCCCGCTAAGTACCCACAGAACTGCTTTTTAGGTACGTTCTCTTCTTAATCCTCATAATAGTCTTGCAGAAATGAGACTTTTTATCCCCATTCCACAGAAGAGGAAATTGAGGCCTAGAGAGGCAAGTTGACTTCCTTCTGTCAACTCACAAGTGACAGAATTGGATTTCCAGCCGGAGAGCTCCATTCACTCACCGTGCCTGTTGTGTGCCAGGCATGGGTCTGGGGGTGGCAGTGCCCCAAGCCGGCAGGGCCTCAGCCAGTTGAGGGTGGCAGGGCTCGTGTGTCTGTCCTTTGGGCTCCATGCTCGCAGCCACCTCCTCTGTCACTTCAGGTAACTTACTTCAGGTAACAGAAGCTGCCCCAGCCTCTCTCTGTGCCCTGTCTCTGGAGCCTTCCATCGCCTGGGACCCCAGTAATAGCTGTGTGACCTTCGGCAAGTCACTGAACCTTTCTGTGCTTCAGTCTGTCACCTGTTCCATGAAGCCCAGTGCTTCGGCTGGGTCTGGCTGTGTCTCCGCTTCACACTTTAGCCTGGGCCTGTCCCCGCCCCCACAGCAGGGCCGACCCCACCTGGCATCCCTAACGCTGCCCTGCCTGGAGCAAAGCACCTGAGCCGGCTCCGAGCAGCTGAGCCACTTGGCAGACAAGCGCCTTTTGTCCTAATACATCCTGTGGTTTTATTTCCTTTCACACTGGAAGGTATTGCATTTCACAGCTCTGTGTCACCAACAGCTAACTTGGCTGCCTGCGGAGCCGGCAGGGAGCAGTTGGATAATTAATCCACGCTCCGAGCCTGGGCAGCAAGTGGCCATTCGCCTGCCACGGTCTGAGGGTCGGGAACATTCCTGTTGCCCTGGAGTGATGGCAGGGAGGCGGTCAGGGCCATATCAACAGGGCCAAGGAGACAGCACCGAGGGCCCCTGGGTGACCACAGGGTCAGCCCCAGGGATCCGGAGCTCCCAGACTGAAAACCACCTTTGTAATGATATTAATAGTGCTAGCAACAATAACACGACAGCAGCTGGCATTTGTGGGGCGCTTGTTGTGTGTCAGGCACCACGCTAAACATTGTATGTGCCTTATTTTACTGAATTCTTGCCGTATCCCTATGGGACAGGTGTCTCATACCCTTTGTACAGATGTGGAAACTGAGGCTCAGGTTAAGTCGCTGGCCTCAGGTCCTGCGACAAGTAGGAGGCAGGGGTAGGTTTGAGGCTGGCTCCATCTGGGAGGAACCCCTCCCTGTCACAGGGTGTTCAAGGTGCCAGCCTGCACTGCAGGAGGGCGGGGGTGGTCTGGATTGGGCTCCTCTCTTGGGGTCCTTGGGGACCCCCAGCCCCACCCCTTGGAGGCAGGAGGCCCCACCCCTGACTGGGCCTCCTGCCCACAGCTGAAGGAGCACCCGGAGAAGGGCGTGTACGTGAGGGGGCTGTCCATGCACACGGTGCACAGCGTAGCCCAGTGCGAGCGCATCATGGCGATGGGCTGGAAGAACCGCTCCGTCGGCTACACGCTGATGAACAAGGACTCCTCGCGCTCCCACTCCATCTTCGCCATCAGCATCGAGATCTACGCCGTGGGTATGCGGGCCCCCGGGGGTGGCGGGGGGCCGGGCACCCCGAGCCGCGTTCCGCTCCTGCTAGCCAGGACACTTCTCTCTTGGAGCCTCAAGAGCCCCACTGCAAACTGGGAAGAGCTGCTGTCACTGCCAGGGGGAACAGGGGAGAGTCCTCCCGACGCCCAGACCCATGTCTCGGGGATAAACAGCAACAAGGACAGCACTCACGTAGCCAACTGCGAGCACTCGCTGTGCTCCAGGCGGTTTCCGTGCCTTGTCTCATTTACTCCCAGCAACCCCAGGAGATAGGTACTGAGACCATCCCCATTTTACAGATGAGGAAATCGAGGTCACACAACTAGCAAGTGTCATTGCTGGGTGTCTGTCCCAGGGAGTCTGCCCCAAGAGTGTGCATCACTCAGACCTTCGGGATTCTCCTCTTTCTCTGTAACGTGCAGTCACCTGAGAAAGAGACGAGGAAGGAAAGAAACCGTGTTTATTTTGGACCATCTACAGGCTGATGCTGTGCTGAGCACTTTACACCAGTTCGTTCCACTTAAATCCCACAGCGGTCTAGAGACAGGCATTGTGATTCTCATTTTACAGATGAGGAAACTGAGGCTCTGAGAGGTGAGGTGATTTGCTTGGTCAAGGTCCCAGGACTGCTAAGTGGTAGAGCTGGGATTTGAACCCAGGTTTCCCTGATATTTGGGTTTTCTCCACTATACTGCAGCTGCCTCCAAGTTTGTCTCGTGACTAGGACCCCAAAGAGCAGCAGGAAGCAGCCTCAGGCCAGCTAGGAACATAATTCTGGACAGTCCAGACCCGGATGGAACCTCCCACCACGCTGGCCTAGCCTCTGGTGCTTGCTGGGTGGGGCGGTCCGTCCCAGTGACCCCGGGGTGCTGACATGGCGAGGGGCGAGATCAGTGTGGTCACAGCCTCCGTGATGCCGCTGGGGGAGGGGCAGGGACTGGGACAGCCGAGGACAGATCAGGAGGGAGGAGGAGAGAACGGTTTGGTTCGGGGGGCACCTCTTTGCAGCAGAGTGTGAAGGATGGGGAGGCTGCCTGCATGTTTATTGTTTTCATTATAAAATAATACAAGCTCAATAACAATATTTAGAAAGTAGAGAAAGGTCAGGAAAAATTACTCATAGTCCTGGAACTAAACAACTAACATTTAAGCATATTTTCTTTTGACCCTTTTTTCCTATGAAAATTCTAAACACAGTTGAAATCTACGCTGTGTAGCTTTTCCCTCCCTGAATGTTTCATCTCCTTTGCTGTCACTAAGTGTTTTCCGTGTTGTCATCACCATGTCTTCGTGACCACGTGTGGTGGCTTTGCTCATGCCACCCCCTAACCGGTCCTCGGCAAGGGTCACAGTTGCCTCCACCATTTCAGTGCTGTAAACCATGCCATGAACATCTTCGTGCACGAGACTCTCCTGCCGTGAGAGTCATGTCTTCAGATTCAGTTCCCTACAAGGGACCCCTGGAACCGAGGGTGCAGACGTGGTGGAGGCTCCTCGTACGTTCTGCAAAGAGCTTTCCGACAGGGCAGTGCCAGGGTCCTCCTGCTGTTTTTTATTTAATAGCCCCAGGAAGCAAGCCCCTCTCCGTCCGTCTCTGCTGAGTACCAACCACATTTCTCGCTACTTCTTGCTGTGCTCACGGACACGACCTAGACCAACTCTGGCTTCAGCCAGTGGGAGACTAAGGGGGCTGTCTGTGCCCCAATCCCTCCAGCGAGGGGTTTGGGTGAAGAGTCAGAAATGAAAGATTTTTACCTCCATCCCATTTGGGACAGTGGACGATGCCGTCTAGGGACAGTAAGCATTATGAGTGGTGCTAAGAGCAGCAAGCTGTCATTTAAGGAGCCCTCGCTGTGGACCAGGTGCAATCTGGAGCTCTTCGCATATGTGCTCTCAGTGTGAGCCTCGTGACGACCCTTTGGGGTGAGTTTATGCCCCCATTTTACTGAGAGAAGGGCTGAGGCTTAGAGTCAAGTGAAATCCCTGAATTTCCTAGCTA
Organism: Lepilemur ruficaudatus; assembly: GCA_963574885.1. NCBI lineage: Eukaryota > Metazoa > Chordata > Mammalia > Primates > Lepilemuridae > Lepilemur > Lepilemur ruficaudatus. The sequence goes on along the minus strand of CAUYRT010074087.1, from coordinate 19,887 downwards.
AGGGATTAAATCGGAATAAAACCCTCCAGGGCTGTGTCTTTGAAACCTGTGCGTCTGAGCCTGGTGCTGCCAGCCTGGCTCTCCTGTCACCCTCAGCACCCAGGGGCTGCCCGGCCAGCACAGCTGCGTTTTTGCAGAGCTGGGCTTGTCCTCAGAGGGAAGGAACACCAGCCACGTGCTGGCCCGGGCAGAGGATGTGCTGTCGGTTTACTCCTCCCAACAACCCACCTGTCGATTAAAAGAAAAAAAATTAAGCTTTTAAAGAATTAAAGTTAGGGGTTCTTTGTTTAGAGACAGGGTCTGGTTGGAGTACAGTAGCGTGATCATAGCTCACCATAACCTCGAATTCCTGGGCTCAAGCGATCCTCCTGTCTCAGTCTCCCAAGAGCTGGAACTACAGGCACACGCCACCACACCTGGATAATTTGTTTAAAAAATTTTTTGTAGAGATGAGGTCTTGCTATGTTGCTCCGGCTGGTCTTTTTTTTTTTTTTTTTTTTTTTGAGACAGAGTCTCACTCTGTTGCCCAGGCTAGAGTGCTGTGGTGTCAGCCTGGCTCACAGCAACCTCAAACTCCTGAGCTCAAGTGATCCTTCTGCCTCAGCCTCCTGAGAAGCTGGGACTACAGGCATGCGCCACCATGCCCGGCTAATTTTTTCTATATACATTTTCAGTTCTTTAGTTCTTTCTATTTTTAGTAGAGACGGGGTCTCACTCTTGCTCAGGCTGGTCTTGAACTCCTGAGCTTAAGCGATCCTCCCGCCTCGGCCTCCCAGAGTGCTAGGATTACTGGCATGAGCCATTGTGCCTGGCCTGCTCAGGCTGGTCTTAAACTACTCAAGCGATCTTCCCACCTCAGCCTCCCAAAGTGTTGGGATTGCAGGTGTGAGCCACTGTGCCTGGCTTAAAGTTAGACGTATTCAGAAATCCTACCGAGGGCTATAGATGGAGGCCTGTAGCCCGGGACCGGTTCTGCCGGATGGCCCCAACATGGTATTTCAGCGCACGGTCTGTATACGGGTGGTGAAGATTCAGCAGGTGCAAGATCACATCATATGTGCTCAGCAGTGACAGTGAAACAGAGTCGCATCGAGCTGGGTGTGCGAGCACATCTGGCTGTAGGTGACAGAGGCACGGCCACGCGCCCTGCCAGTCATCATTTTGTGTGCAGGAAAAGGCCAGGACTGGGTCACTTATCTTTAGGGAGTGGAGTGACGCAGGCGAGAGGCGTGGGGGCCGTGCACGCTCTCCTGTGTTGTCTTCGGAGCATCCCTCCGGAGAGCTGCGCGCCCACAGTCCGGGGCCGTGAAATTGCGCTGGCAAAAGCAGACGTGAGCAAACGTGGCTGCCCGCACCTGCGACCTTGTCTCCCGAACCCCAGTGGGGAGCTAGTGTTAGTCTCGTTTTGTTGGTGTGAGAAACTGAGGGTTAGGTGTGTGGCTCTGCTGAAGTCACACAGCAAGGAGGAGGCAGGACTGGGCTGGGAACTGGGGCCGAGAGTCCCCAGGGCTGATGTTCCCTGTGTTAAAGGACACAGCTCCCTGGTGATCCAGTCACCTCCCAGGAAGTCTGCAGGGGCTGTTGTGACAGCCAAAAGGGACCCCGCTGCAACTTCCAGCCCCTGCTCCTGGAGTCCGGCAGCCCTGGGTTCTGATCTTAGCTCCACCTCTTGGCAGCTGTGGGAGGTTGGGCAAATTCCACGCCCTCTCTGAGCCTCAGTTTCCTCTCCTGTGAGATGGGCACAGGAATAGCACCTCTTCCGTGGGGCTCCATGTGTGGCTAAAGTGAATCCCTTGGGGGCAGTGAGTCCTTTGTGCCTGGTGGCTGACTGCCTGTGCCACCGCGGGGCTCACCCGAGGCCCTCGCCCTCTCCCCGGTCTGTCTGCAGACGAGCGGGGCAAGGACCACCTCCGGGCGGGAAAGCTGAACCTGGTGGACCTGGCGGGCAGCGAGCGGCAGTCCAAGACAGGTGCCACCGGGGAGCGGCTCAAGGAGGCCACCAAGATCAACTTGTCCCTGTCGGCGCTGGGCAACGTCATCTCGGCCCTGGTGGACGGGCGCTGCAAACACATCCCCTACCGGGACTCGAAGCTGACCCGGCTGCTGCAGGACTCGCTGGGTGGCAACACCAAGACGCTGATGGTGGCCTGCCTGTCGCCCGCCGACAACAATTACGACGAGACGCTCAGCACGCTGCGCTATGCCAACCGCGCCAAGAACATCAGGAACAAGCCTCGCATCAACGAGGACCCCAAGGACGCGCTCCTTCGCGAGTACCAGGAGGAGATCAAGAAGCTCAAGGCTATTCTGGCCCAGCAGATGAGCCCCGACAGCCTGTCAGGTAGGACAGCGAGGGCGTGGGGGGACAGGCGGCGGGAGGGTGGGGAGGAGGGTGAGGAGAAAGGTTCTTTCCCTTTGTCTGAGCCACGAGGGAGCAAGGTGCCCCCCTCCTTTCCACCTCACGGGAGCTGCCCTGGCTGGGGACGGCCCAGATGGCATCTGTGTGCCAAGGGCCCCAGGAGGAGACCAGTCTGTCTGGCCTGTCCCATCGGCTGCAGGCCCGGTCGCCCGCTCTCTGCCTCGGCTGTGCTTGTCTGCCAGCCCCCGTGGGCTGCTGTCCCCATGGCAGCGTGGTGCTGCCGCTGCTCAGCAGCTGCTGACTCACTCCCCACCCCCGCCCTACTCCTGGAGAGGCGCCTTGTTGTTGCAGCTCTCACGCCCCAGCATTCGCTGTCATCTGGCAGGTGGAAATCCGCACCTGGAGCGTAGGGAACTGAGGGTTCCCTAACTAAGATTTTGTCTATCCCAGAATCTCTCGAGAAAGGGAGCTCAGAAGAGCTTGGGTCCATCTGTCCCCTCATCCACCTCCCATCCACCTTCCTCTCTCTGCCTCCATTCTGCACCTTCCCATCTACCCATTCACCCTCCCACCTTTTCATCTACCTACCACCTTCCTACCTGCTCCGTTATTTACCCATCTACCCACTCACCCATCTTCCCATCAATCCATTCATCATCCAAAGACTCACCCATGCTCCCATCCTTCCTGCCATCCACCCCTCTGTCCATTCATCCATCCCTTCACTGATCCATCCTTCCTTCCAGCCATCCAGCCATCATCCTCCCATTCATTCATCCATCCATCATCCAAAGACTCATCCATCCTCCACCCTTCCTTCCATCCACCTGTCTTTCCATCCATCCATCCCCCACCCACCCATCCTTCTATCCATTTAATCCCCTCATCCATTCACCCATTCTAACCACATACCCCATCCACCCTACCATCCACATATCTACCCATTCATTCACTCCATCCTATCCTCCATTCTTTTATCTATCTTTCTACTCACCCACCTATCCATCCATCCTTCCAAAGTTCGCTGAGCACCTCCTCTGTGTGTGGACCTGTGCTGGGTCCTGGGAACACAGAGATGAATCGACCTGGGCTCTGCCTCATGGGGTACCTAACCTCCTGGGGGAGAAGGACACTCCAGCAGACCATCACCTTCAGCAAGACACACTCTAGGGCAGACAGCTGAGCAGGGCGGAAAGGAGTGCATGGTCAGGTCTCTTGGGGTGAGATGTCGTCAGTCAGGGAGGGCTTCCCAGAGGAGGCAGTGATTGACCAGAGTCTGGGTGGATGAGAAATTTCCCTGTTAGGATGAGGGTGGCGAGTGTGTGCAAAGATGCACAAACCGCGGTGCATTTGGGGAACTACAGCTCCTTCTGCTGGCTGCCTGGGGTCCAGGGGAGGTGGGAGCTGCCAGGCAAGGGCTGGAGCAGAGAGGGCCCTGAACACCGCAATGAGGGTTCCACTCTGGCCATCTGCCTTCCTCCTCTGTTCCTGCTCCTGCTGTGCCCTGCTCACCTCCAAGATTGATAAGGGGTGAGGGCGAGGTAGAGGCAGGAAGGGTGAGGGGTATCAGGAGGGGGCGTCAGGGAGAGGCTGTGCTGGTGGGTCCCCAAACCCAGCAGCTGACATTTGTGCGGCCTTCCCGGGCAGACTGTTAGTGTCCCCGCTTCCTGGCTGAGGAGTGGGGGTGAAGCAGGCTGAACCGCCTGGGGCAGCGCTGGGGAGGGCTGAGCGGTCAACAGCCTGTTCACCTCCTTGCTCCTTGGGCAGGTGACATGGCCCCTGGGAGCCGCAGTCTGCTCCTCTGGAAGGTGGAGATTGTGACGACACTGGCCTTGTGTTTGCCGTGGGGTGTTGGGAGAGTGACCGGAGGGCGTGCGTGTGTAGGCTTAGCGTGGGGCCAGCACACAGACCGACCACACCTGCTGCTCCGACTTGGGAGTTGGGCCTCGAGACCGAGACCGGGTGTGTCGCACCAGAGCTCTGTGTATTTGCCCCACCGGGTACCGGCTGTGAGATGGTACCCGCTCCGCGGACTCTCGTAGAACTGGCGTATTTCTCTCTCCTCCTTTAGCAGAACTTGAAACACCTGCCCACTTTGCTGCCCCGGTTCTCTCCTTCAGTCTCTCTCGTCCCTCCCACCGGCTCTGCCCTTGGCCGTGATGGCCGCCTCCTCGCTGCATGGCGATCAGCCTCCTGCAGGCCTCACCTTGTCCTCTGGGCGTCGGATGGCTCAGCTGCCCCCTCCCTTCCTGGGACACTTGCTTCCCGATACCTCGGTCCTGGTCCTCCTCGGCCCGGGGTGTCCTCCCCTCCCCAGCCTCCAGATGCTGGGCAGTCCCGGGGCGGGTGCTCCTCTGTCCTCCCCTCTCTCTACGCTCGCTATGGTGGCTTCGTCTGGCCGCACGGTGTCAGTCACCACCTCTGTGCTCAGGACTTTCCCATGTGGACCCCCGGCCTGGCCGTGCGATATGTGTTTGGGTCTTGATTTATAAAGGTGACTGAGTGACAACCTGGCGAGGTCACTGGCATCGAAAGGAAAGTTTAATGTTACGGGTCCCCTAGAAAGGGGGGAGGCAGGGTATGCCGCACGGGGCTGGGGCCGGGGCAGTGGCGGGGAGAGGGGCGGCCTAGGCCAGAGCCTTTGCTGGGGCTTCCGCGGAGGGCCCAGGAACAGTGTGGGACCCGCGAGTTTGAAGGATTCCAGTGTCAGGCTGCTCCTGGTGTCTGGCCCAGCTTGGCTCAGGGCAGGGAAAGCTTGGCTTGGCGTCTGGAAGTTAGATAAGGAGGGGACTGGGGGTGTGGAGTCGGGGTTGGTTGGTTTATGTATCAAAAATGGACTTACGGACAAGTTGTTTGCTGTCTCTAAGAATCAGCTGGCCCTAGGAGGGGCGGTCTCTCCCTGGCCAGCAAGTCCCCTAAGATGACAAAACATCATAAAATATTGAAAAATTTTTAAAAGTGTCTTCTGAATTCCAGACTTGAATATGCAGCATGTAATAAGCATTTCAAACCCAACACATCCCACACCCCGCTTTTGACGGGCCCCCATCTGCCGGCCTCGCAGCCACCCCCGCCCGGCTGATGGCAGCGCAGTCCTTCCGGGCGTCCAGACCAGAAACCGTGGGGTCAGCCTTGGCTTCTTGCTTTCTCTCAAATCCGCATCCAATCCGTCAGCGGATCTTGTTGTTTCTTCCTTCAAAACATGGCTAGAGCCCATCTGCTGCCGCCACGATCTGCCTATAGGCCTCCCGCAGCGCGTTCTCCATGGAGCAGCCGGGGGGCGGGGGGGGGGGATCCTGTTCAAACCCAGTCCTGTTACTGCCCTGCGCACATCCGCCAAGGGCCCTGTTAAACCCAGAGTACAAGCCGAAGCCCTCGCAGCCTGGCCTCCGTCCCTCTCCAACCTTCTCTGCGCCTGCCCTCCAGTCTCCCTCAACTGCAGCCACACTGGCTTCCCTGAAACAGTGCAGGCCCGCGCCTGCCCCAGGGCCTTTGCACACACTGCTCCCAGGCTGGCAGCCTCCTCCCCAAGTTCTCTGCCACTCTCTTCCCACACTTCCGTCAGCTCACTGTGCTCATCTCGCCTTGACTCACCAGCTTAACAGCTGTGCAAACTGCAGCCCTTCCTCCTGCCGCCTGCTTCTGAGCGCCCGCCCTGCTCTGTCTTCTTAGTGGACATCACCTTGTAACTTGTTACGGGCTTTGCTTATTTATTGTGTTTGCCTTTCTCCCCCCGTGGAAGACTTGACGTGGGCATGACATGGGCGTGGAGTTTTGTCTCTGTGCAGGGCGGCACCCTCAGTAGATGTCTAGGACACAGAGGGCTCTGTCGGACGACCAACCAAGCATTTTCCATGGAGACATTGAAATGAGTTCAGTCCTTTAGGGTGTTTTTGGAATAACCGTGTGGCATCTTTCTACAGATTTCCGCTCAGTTCCTGCAAATTGTGTGCGCCGTGGTCTCGGTCGCTTATGCCTGTTTCTCCCCCAGCCCTGCTCTCCAGCCAGGCGCCCCCAAACCCTGTCCAGGCGGAGGAGAAGCTGGGGCCCCCACCTGTGATCCAGCATGACACGGAGGCCGAGAAGCAGCTGATCCGGGAGGTGAGTGCCGACTGGCAGGTGGGGCCCTGAGGGACAGGGAGGGCTGCCACCTGGGCTGAGGAGGGCCGGCTCCAACACGAATTTGCTCCACCTTCTCCATCGCCATGGGGTTGGGGCTACACTCCCTCTTTTGTAGCACAGAAAGCAGAGGCTCGAAGAGATGCCATAACTTGCCCCAGGTTATACAGCGAAGGTGAGTCTGAGCCAGGATTTGCACTCGGGCTCCTGACTCTAGACTGCAGGCCTTGTCAGTGCCTGCATGTGGGGATTGCAGAGCAGGGTGTGGGGGCTTGGCAGAGCCTCCTAGGTCCTGGCTTTGGCTCCACCCCCGACCCCAGGCTCTGTTGGTTTCCGGAAGTCCCTGCCATTTGAAGGCTGCATTTTGAGACCTGAGCATGTGATAGAGTTTGGCATTTGACAGTCCTTTAGAGCACTGGCTTTTCCTGATGGCAAACCTAATGCCAGGCAGGGACGGCTCTTCAGGGGCTGGAGCCTGGAGGTGTCTGCAGCTGGGCCCCTGCCACTCAACTACGATCTCAGCTGGGACCAGCCTTGGGGCCCCGGAAGTCCCTGTCAGGCTGTGGGGGCCTGGGGCCTGACCTGCTAAGGTCTGCAGTCTCAGTCCTGTGGGCGGGAAGGCTGGGGGAAGCCCACCAGAGAGTCCCCAGGTGCTGTGACAGGTGGAGGCTTGTGCTGTTTGGGGAGAGGCTAAATGGTGGCCCCCAGGGGAGCTCGACTGCTCACTCTGCCTCTTCCCCTGCTGGCCTGGGCCAGGTCTGGTGGCAGGTCTGTCTCTGGAGCCCTGGGCCTGGCTGCTGGGGAGGTGTTGGCAGGGAAGGGGCCTTTGGGATGGCTGAGCATAGGCCCGTGGAAATGAAGAAAGTCACACTTTTGGAGTCGGGAGCATGCACAGAACCACGCAGTGACTGGTAGACTTTGGAGGACAGGGGAGGGGAGGGCTGCAGGAAGCCCAGGTGTGTGGGCAGGCGCCTGGCCGTCTAGCAGGCAGGCTGCTGCTGCCCTCTAGTGGCCTCCAGGAGAAGTGCCACTGCTCAGGGCGGGCCCTGTGAGGTGTGGCGATGGGGTCCTTCTGCCCTGGGCACAGGGTCGCCTGCCTCCTCCTCCTTGGTGGTGTGTGATGCCACCACCACCAAGACTCCAAGAAACCCTAGAGTTTCTCCTGTGAGCCATGCCTAGAGGGAGAGTCGAGCATGTCTGCCCCTCTCCTACCTCCCGTTCTTTCTCATGATGCTTATATTTATTGAGCACCTACTGTGTGCCTGGGACTCTGCTTTCCTTTCCATCCCAGAACCATTCAGGACCAGGGCGGAGGCCCTGTGTGGTGGAGGGCACGGGCCGGGAGTCTGCTCATCCGTGAGCATGGGGTGGCTCTGAGCTTCAGTCTCTAGTCTACCAGGGGATTTGGACTAGAAGATTCCTAGGGTCCATCCACTTTTCACATTCTGCAGGTCCGTCTTCATAGGCTTTGTGGTCTTGGGCAGGCTGTTCAACTCTCTGAGCCTCTGTCTCCTCCTCTGTAGAATGGGTGTCATAGCGGTTTCACACGGACTGTAAGGATAAAAAGGGTTTCTTCTCGTTGGTGGGCTGTGTGTCGCATATTAAGCAGGAGTCGGGGGTCCGGGCTGGCACTGCAGCCCCCATTTAATCCTGAACAGGCATATTCCGAGTGCCTGCTGGGCACTGGGCCCTGTAGCTGGAGGAGCAGGGGGCGGCCCAGGAAGAGAATTCCTGTTTTAAATATCGGAAGCAAGGCAGCATGTCTTGTAGACTGTCGGGAAGGATCCAGCATGGAGGGAGAGGTCGCGGCACAGGAGGGAGATGGGGGTTGGGAGCAAGTGGGGTGACTTGGCTTCCAGTGGCGTATCTGCTGCCACAGGGCAGACCTGCAGGAAGGTGAGGGGCTCCCTGCTTTTTGGAGGGTTGTGGAGACAGGGGGACAGGGAAGGACTGGGGAGGTGCTCGGCCACTCAGAGGCCCACGTTTAAAAGTGACAATGGAAGTCGGTGCGGCTGCGCACGTGTGCGTGTGCATGCGCATGTGTGTGTTTGCATGTGCGTGTTTCCAGCCAGGTGTTGCCAGGGCGCAGGTGTGGGTGGGCTGAGGCCCGGGTTTAACCAGGGTCAGCTGTGCTGGGGGTGGGTCCGAGGCGCTTGCTGAAGGATGGCCGGAGGGCGGGGCCCTGGGAGCTCAGCTGCGTAAGGGAGGAATTGAGGGCAGGGCGGGGCGTGGAGGTTGGGGGGAGGTGTCCGTGAGGCCATCAGAGCTGCCTGGCTGTGGAACCTCCCTGGGCCTCAGTGACATTGCATGTATTGCCGTGAAGTGCAAGTGTGTCTAAAAATGTGTGGAGCAATTTAGTCACATCGGAATTATTCTCTGTCCCCTTCCATCCCTCTCTGAGAGCCTAAGTCAGTGCTGTCCGCACCAGTTTTGTTCTTACAGGGATCTGGAGAGGTGAAGAGTGCGGTGGGGCCTGCCCTGTGCCTGTCCCTGCGCCTGTCCCTGCGCCCGTCCCTGTGCCCTCTCTCTGGCCTGCAGCAGCTGCAGGTGCCTCTGTCAGCAGCAGCTCCAAAAGACAGAGGGTCGCAGGTGATCGTTAATTCATAAATGCTCTGTCCCCTCCCCCGGGCGACGTGCATCAGAAGCCCGGATATTTTGCTTACCTGCATTTCCTGGGTGAGCAGGTGTTTGTGGAGCCCCTGCTCCATGCTGGGATCTGAGGCCACGAGACAAGACAGTCCTGGCTCTCTGGGAATGTGCGCCCTGGTAGGGACGTGGACAACAGACCTGCCATCAGACAGATACAGAGAGTGGCATGAAGGACCCACTGGCTCGGGAGGCGGAAGCAGCCGCTGAGATTACTGGGAAGCCGGAGAACCAGGGGAAGCAGAACTTAAAAAAGGAAAAAACAGCAGCTGCTGCCCTGACCCTCAAGTCTCCTGAGAACAGCAGTGGTACCTGGGTGTGAGGAGGGAGAGAGGTGCTGGGAGAACTTGCTGGACAGCCCACACCTGTTCACACCTGGCCATACCTGTTCACACCTGGTCCCGGGCTGGTGTGCTCTGGAGTCCTCAGCCAGGAGTAGTGATATGGGGGAAAGTCCTAAAAAGAAGTGAAAGCCAAAGCCCCCAACAGCTCCTCAGGAGAATGGAACAGGAAACCCATCATCTGTCTCTGTCTCCAAATCCAAGAAGAGAAACTTGTCCCAAGCAGGAGCTGGTTGGTCGGGATCTCGAGGGGACCCCTGGCAGCCCAGGTCTTCCTGCGAGGGAGACGTCTCCACCCCAGGAGGAAGCAGCGAGTGGCCAGAAGAGGCAATAGAAGCGTCTCCAAGAAAAAGGGGAAATTCTCTGCCGTGGAGCTGCCCGTCAGCTGTGGGCCTGGAGAGGCCGCTGGCAGCAAGATGCTCCAAGGAGAAGAAAAAGTTGCACAAACCAGCCCAGGAAGACGGGAATGGACGTTCTGAGGGGAGGGGCATTCCTCAAGGTGACATTTCCCACTCTGTGTCCTGTACTCCAATAAAAACAAATTTAGGCCAGCACAGTGGCTCACCTGTAATCCCAGCGCCTTGGGAAGCCAAGGTGGGAGGATTACTTGAGCCCAGGAGTTCGAGACCAGCCTGGGCAACATAGTGAGACCCCCGTCTCTACAAAAAAATACAAAAATTAGCTGGGCACGATGGTATGTGCCTGTAGTCCCAATTACTTGGGAGGCTGAGGGAAGAGGATCGCTTAGGAGTTCGAGACTGCAGTGAGCTATGATTGTGCCATTGCACTGCAACCTGGGTGACAAAACAAGACCCTGTCTAAAAAAAATTCACACACACACAATAAAGAGAATGATGGAAGCTCAAGATGTGTCCTAGAAGAAGGATTAGGGACAGCGACAGAGGGTCTTCCGAGAGGGTGGCCTCTCAGGGGGTTACTAAGCTGAGGCCTGGGGCCGAGCTCGCCCAGAGCAGAGCAGCGGCCCGAGGCAGGGAGGAAGGGGCGTGTCCACGTGTGGCAAGGAGCCAGTGACCCTAGACGTGGGCACGGGGCAGACGCGGCCAGCTCATGTAGGGACTCAGGACGAGTTGAGGAGCTTAGATTTTTCCTGTGAACATGGGATGCCATGGATGGCTGCTGAGCAGGGAGAGACCTGGTGTGACGGGCAGGCGGTGGCTGTGTGGGGGGAGATTTGGGGGGGAGCCGGAATGCAGGTGGCAGGCCAGGCGGGACGCTGCTTGGACAAGAGCTGGCGGTGACAGCAAAGATGGGGAGAAAAGCAGAGGGGAAAAGTTTTGTTGTTGTCGATGGCTTGGGGACTGTTGCGCAGAAAGACATTTGCAGATGCGGAAAGGTGTTCATGTTGTGTGGAAAAAATAGCCTGCAGACAAATGGGCCTCCACCAGCCGGTCACCGCCGCAGGGTCGTGTGACCGGCCGCGTCTGGCTTACGCCCCGTCTGTGTTGTACGAATGGTGGTAAATGCTGCCCGCCCCCCCTCACCCCGTCTGCTCCCAGGAGTACGAGGAGCGCCTGGCCCGGCTGAAGGCCGACTACCAGGCGGAGCAGGAGTCCCGGGCCAGGCTGGAGGAGGACATCACGGCCATGCGCAACTCCTACGACGTCAAGCTGTCCACGCTGGAGGAGAACCTGCGGAAGGAGACAGGTGGGCACCCCGGCCCCTCTCCTTCCCCTTAGCGACCGCATTTACAGAGCACTTGCTGTGCACCAGCCTCGGTCCTTTTAGCCCTCACAGTGCTCCAGCGAGGTGGGTACCACGATCACCCCCATTCTATAGATGGGGACATGGAGGCACAGAGAGGGTAAGTAACTTGTCCACGGCCACGAGTGGAGCCGGGATTTGATCCCAGGCAATCAGAGCCCGTGTTCTCACCACCGCACTGCACTGTGCTGGCCGCCCCCAGCCCGTGGGGCCTCGGCTCACGGCTGACCTTGAGTTAGAAAGGACCAGCTGTGTTTAGAGGTGAGCCGAGGTCTGTGGCAGAGGGCAGAGGTCTGCGTGTTCCATAGTTTCCTCTCGCTTTTGAGCCTCCTTGTTAATAACCACAGCAACCGCATCCCATAATAAGGACTCGCTCATTAGCAAGAACTTTTACCTGTCTGCAAGTCTGTGTCTTCTTCTTGCCATTCTAGGGCGTTCCACCCCACCAGTGTCACTCAAACACCCGTCCTGCAGGAAGCCCAGACTTCCCAGCACTCAGCAATGTTGCAAGACCCAGTCTGGCAATGACGATGGTCCCCGAGCCTCCCCCAGTGCAGTGGGGTGGGACTCCCCGAATCCTCACATCACAGGCATGGAGAGGTTCAGGCCACTTCGCTGGGGAGTGGATGTCACGCTTCAGCAAAGGCAACATCAGAACCCACCCGAGGGAGCCCGGGGAGTGGGTGATGTGGAAATGGACGGGATGGGAGAGAGGTGCCAGGGGCCCCCGCGCCAGCCCAGCTGGGAGGGAGACGCCTCTCCTGGGAGAGACCCAGACAAGAGGGAAGCAGCAGATTCTAGCATTTTCTGTCCTTCAGCATGTTCCTGCCAGTTGGAATGTCAGGCCTGCAAGTGACCTTTATTTGGTTTCTGTAGCTCTGACACCCCTCCCCAGCGTTCAATAGCTTCCGTGGTCTGGCATATCCTGTGGATAAGAGCCCTGAGCTGGGCAGTGCAGCCGGGGCACCCGGGGGTCTGGAGTGTGTGAGACCCACAGGTGCAGCCTGGTGATGTGTGAGGCGCAGTCCCATGGCTGGTGCTAAGAGCTCAGCCAGCACTTAGCGGCTGGGGAGATCAGAGGATGGAGAGATGGCAGTGCTGGTCAAGGAAGGCTGCCTGGAGGAGATGGAAGGAGGCTGGTTTGAGTTCTGATGGGCAGAGGTGGGAAGGCACCTGGCTGTAGCCAGACTCCGGGGGCCTGGGAAGCTCTGACTCTTAAGCTGGTCTTTTGGAGACATTGGGGTCGGACCCAGCTTCTAGGGAAGCGTCCCCTCTTTCTAATCCCTTAAAAACCTGAAGGAAGTTCTCCATTTTCCAGAGGCTGTCCTGAAGGCAGAAGTCCTCTACAAGGCTGAGGTCTTGTCCAGGGCTGAGTATGCCAACATGTCGGAGTACTCGCCTGCCTTCCAGTACGAGACAGCCGTGAGACCCGAGGTCTTCTCCAGGCCCGACGCTCTGCCCAGCGACGATGTCTCCAAGACTGAGATTTCTTCCAGGTTTGAGGAACTGCCCAACGTGGGGCCCTCCAAGTCTGAGACTTCTTTTGGGTCCAGTGGGTCATCCACACTGGAAGAAACCTCTGTGTCTGAGGGCTTCCCTGGGCCCGAGGAGCCCTCCAACCTGGAGTTCTCCAGCGTACCCGAGGTGGCTTCTGAGAGCAGATGCTCGGAAGAGCATTTCTGCCAGGAGGCAGCTGGGCCCCTGCTGGAGGAAGAGAACTACTCCCAGGAGGAGCCACCGCAGCAGACGCCCCTGCAGGTGCTACCAGGCCTGCGCAATCCTTTTGCCGAGGTGGAAGCAAAGCTGGCCAGACTCTCCTGGGCGGTGGCCAGTACAGACACACCCCAGGAAGATGCCCCCGAGGCCCCCATGCAGGTACTGATGTCACGTATGATGCCATGCACACACGGAGCAGGCAGAGCTGGCCGGGGCACGGAGGTCAGTGTGCATGCACAGAACCTCTGGCCTCTGCTGCTCTGGCGGTGCCTACATGGTACCCATGGGGCTCTGGTGTTGGCGGTGTCCAGGGGCCTCTCTGATGCTCTGGGAATCAATGGGAAAGTTGGGGTCGAGGTACAAGGTCATGCCAGGTGGGCACCTGCTCTGCTGACAGAAGGAGGCTGCCAAGTTGCCACGGTTACACTGAGCTTCCGGGCCTGCAGGAGGCTTGGTGGCCCTCACACGCTGGCCAGCTCGGTGTGAGCTGGGTGGGGGCGTCTGTGCTGCTCTTGCTCCATCCCACCCCGTCCGGCAGCTTTGCCCTTTTTAACGACCCCCTTTTTGTATGTTTTAAAAAGATTTTCCTCTTTTCGCCCCTTTGTTGTCTGCTTTGCTTTCATTCCTGTGTGTGTGTGTGTGTGTGTGTGTGTGCACGCACAGCCTTTGAATCAGACAGACCTGGGTTCAAATCCCAGCTCTAGTGGGATTTGAACCCTCCACTTAGTTTTGAGACCTTGGGCAGCGACCTCTCTGGGCCTCTGTTTCCTCATTTGTGAAATGGGGATGCCAGTGTGTCGTTCAGATGAGATCACACCCGGGACCCTGGCAGGAGCTCACAGCGAGCCCATCCGTCCCCGTTTCCTCTCCCCTCTGTCTCCCCGTCATCTCTTTTCCCCCTCATGCCCCTTCTCTCGGTGGTGACAGGTGGAGGTTGTGGGTGGTGAGCAGCCTTGGGGAGTTGAGGCGGAGGTTGGAGGTCAGGCAGGGAGGTAGAGGCCCAAACCAGCCCTCTTCCTCCCCCAACCCCGTTCTCCTCCCAGCACCCCTTCCCGCCAGGCCCGCTGGAGCCCGGCGACGCCACATCTGAAGCCGAGTTGGCCGATGACTTCCTGCCCAGGACGGTGAGTCCCTCCCTGGGCTGGGCCCTCCACGTGGAGGGCCAGTTCTGTTCAACTTCCTGTGAACTCCAGCCTGTGTCCTCCCTGGGCCGCGGTTTCCTCATCCATGAGACGGACGACAACCCCAGCCTTCCCCCTGCTTGTAGCAGGTGCCCGTGGCCAAGCTACGTACAGCTGGGGGAACTGTCATCCTCTTGTTATTATTATTTTGTGTGTGTTTATTTCCTCCTAATTTTTTAAATTTCATTTTTAATTATGGGTACATCATAGTTGTGTAATATATCTTTATAGGGTACATGGGATGTTTTGATACAGGCATACAATGTGCGTCAATCAAATCAAGGTAATTGGGGTGTCTGTCACCTCAGGCATGTATCATTTCTTTGTGTTGGGAACATTCCAATTCCGTGCTTTCAGTTATTTTACAGTATACTGTAACTTATTGTTTGTTGTAGTCACTTTGTTGTGCTATCAAACCTTGTTCATTCTCTCTACGGTTTTGCACCGTGAACCGGCCCCACTTTATCCTCCCAGCCCCCCGTCCTCCCTACCCTTCCCAGCCGCTCTGTCTCCAGGAGATCAGTTGTTTTTCATATTTAGCTCCCACACGAGTGAGAACGTGTGACATTCATCTTTCTGTGCCCTGCTTATTTACCTTAACATAATGTTCTCCAGCTCCGTCCATGGTGTTGCAAATGGCAGGATTTCATTCTTTTTTTGTGGCTAATATTCCATTGTGTGTATGCACCACAATTTATCCATTCATCTGCTGATGGACACTTAGGTTGATTCCAAATCTTGGCTATTGTGAATAGCGCTGCAATAAACAGGGAGTGCGGATCTCTTTTCAATATACCGAATTCCCCTCCTTTGGGTATATGCCCAGCGGTGGGATGGTGGGGTCGCATGGTAGTTCTATTTTTCATTTTTTGAGGAACCTCCAGACTGTTCTCCGTCGCGGTTGCACTAATTTCCCAGCAGTGTCCGAGGGTTCCCCTTTCTCCACGTCCTCGCCAGCAGTCATTATTGCCCGTTTCTTTGAGAAAGGCCACTTTACCTGGGGTGAAATGACACCTCATTGCAGTTTGGATTTGCACTTCCCTGGTGACTAATGATGAGCATTTTTTCATATACCTGTTGGCCATTCATATGTCTTGTTTTGAGAAATGTCTATTCAGAACCTTTGCCTATTTTTAAATCAGATGATTTGATTTCTTTCCTGTTGAGTTTTTGAAGCCCCTTATATATTCTAGTTATTAATCCCTTGTCGGATGGGTATGTGGCAAATGTTTTCTCCCATTCTGTGTGCTGTCTCTTCACTTTGTTGATCATTTCCTGTGCTGTGCAGAAGCTTTCTAGCTTGATGTGATCCCATTTGTCCAATTTTGCTTTGGTTACCTGTGCTTTGGGGGTATTGCTCAAGAAGTTCTTGCCCAGACCAGCGTCCTGAAGCATTTCCTCAGTGTTTTCTTTTAGTAGTTTCATAGTTTCAGGTCTTAGATTTAAGTCTTTACTTCATTTTGATTTGATTTTTGTATATGGCGAGAGATCAGGGTCTAGTTTCATTCTTCTGCATATGGATACCCGGTTTTCCCAGCACCATTTATTGAAAAGGCTGTCCTTTCCCCACCGTATGTTCTTGGCACCCTTGTTGGAGATAAGTTCACTATAAATGTGTGGATTTATTTCTGGGTTCTCTATTCTGTTCCGTTAGTCTGTTTGTCTGTTTTTATGCCAGTACTATGCTGTTTTGATTACTACAACTCTGTAGTATAGTTTGAAGTCAGGTTAATGTGATCCCTCCAGTTTTGTTCTTTTTGCTCAGGATGGATTTGACTATTCTGGGTCTTTTGTGGTTCCATATAAATTTTAGGATTATTTTTTCTATTTCTGTGAAGAACGTCATTGGTATTTTGATGGGGATTGCACTGAATCTGTAGATTGCTTTGGGTAGTATGAACATTTTAACCATATTGATTCTTCCAATCCATGACATGCAATATCTTTCCAATTTTTTGTGTTATCTTCAATTTCTTTCATCAACGTTTTACAGTTTTCATTGTAGAGATCTTTTACTTCTTTGGTTAAGTTTATTCTTACGCATTTTATTTTATTTGTAGTTAGTATAAACGGGATTACATTCTTGCTTTCCTTTTCAGATTGTTTGCTGTTGGCAGATAGAAATGCTACTAATTTTAGTATGTTGATTTTTGTATCTTGCAACTTTACTGGATTTGTTTATCAGTTCTAATAGCTTTTTGGTGGAGTCCTTAGGTTTCTCTAGATATAAGATCATATCGTCTGCAAACAAGGATAATTTGACTTCTTCCTTTCCAGTTGGGATGCCTTTATTCCTCTTGTCATTATTGATGTGAATAATAGGCCTTTGTTCCAGGCGGTGATTTCAAACCTTCCACAGCCTTGGAGCCCTTTGTCTAAAGGAGTAGAGGCCCAGTGTGTACAGAGAACAAGGGCTGCCGGACAGGGCTGGTGGCCCCTGAGGCAGGGAACCCAGTTTGAACATTCCTGCTCTCGGCCCCCACCCTTCTCTTCTGCTTAAGACAGTGCAGCAGGTGCCAGGTCACTGAGAGAGGCTTTATGTCTACCACATTGATGGAGGAAGAGGACAGTCTGGATGTGAGCACTGGCTGGGAGCTTCGCACAGGGCAGGTTCTCAGTTGGTGGTAGCCAGAGTGGCTGGGGAAGCCTAGGCTAGGAAGTGACATTAAGGTGGGACCCAGGTGAGAAGGAGGGGCCAGGGAAGCAGCAGGCGGAGCACACAGCAAGTGCCAAGGTCCTGTGACTGGAAAGACCTTGACTTTCTCAGCAACAGGAAAGGACGCTGGGGGCAGGCGGGGGCAGGCACAGAAGGCACGGCAGCCACGGGGGAATCCAGATTTCCCTGTGAATGTGATGGGGAGCCATGGAGGTTTCTCATCAGAAAAGGGGGGTGATCACTTTGTATTTGAAGATGATTGTCCTGGCTGCCGTGTGGAGACGGGGACATGGGGGGCAAGAGAGGACGTGGGAAGAGCTGCGGGCTGTCTCCGGGGCAGCCTGCCCTCCTCCATCCCAGTTTCTCTTTGTGCTCAGGATGTTGATCTGCCCACGGAAGTGGCCTCAGAGGTGGTGTTGGCAGCAGAGCCTGGCATGTGGGTTAGGGCTGAGGACCAGGTGGCTTTGGTGGCTCAGCCTCAGCCCCCGCTGGCCGTGACAGACACAAGGAGGGAGAGCGTGGGCGTGGAGGTAGCCGTGCTGACCGACAACCTGCTGCCTGTCGTGGACCAGCAGCAGGTGCTGGCCCGGTAAGCACCAGAGCGTGGGGCTGGGGACCCTACAACAGGGTGGAGAGAGCTTGTGTCCCAGGATTGAGGGGTGCCGTGGCTTCTTCCCAGCTCTCCCTCCTAATGTGGTGAGGTGGCCCTGATGCTCTCTCCAGGACAGTAGGGGCTGGCATGGCGCTAGGGCCGGCAGGGCACGGCCTGCTCTGGGAGCTACGCAGATCCTAGTCAGGCGCCTGCTGGGGGGCAGCCGCTCCAGGAAGAAAGTGAAGGGCCTGCTGCCCACCTGGCAGTTTTAGGGAGCCCAGGGCAGGGTGACACAGGCTGTCCTCAGGTCCAGCGACGCCCCCAGACCCCTGGCCTCCAGAGCCTCCCTGATGTGAGACTCATTCACACTAGGACAAGCCACCCCTGGACTCCCTCTGGGCCTGCTTGGGGAGCTAGACTTTTCTCCCCGCTATGTGGCTTTGTGCATGTCACTTAACCTTTCTGAGCCTCGGTTCACTTTTGTAAATGATGATAATGTCAGCCCCAGCTCCATGACAGAGTCAGCCAGGGGTTCAGCCTCCTCCTGGCAGTGGGAGACCCAGGCCCAGTGGCCACAGTTCAAACCTTAACTGAGCAACTACTGCGTGCTGGGCACCGGGATGCGAAGATGAATGAGGTTTGGCCTTGGCCTTCAAAGGGCCCCTAGTCCGGGGTGGGACAGACACACACGCCCAGGGAGGGCCACGCCTGCAGCAGCTGGAAGCACATGGGCCGAGGAGTCCAACTGCCTGGGTTCCCATCCTGCCTCCTCCACTAGCTCTGCTGCCTCAGGCAGACTTTAAACCTCTCTGAGCCTTAGCTCCTCCGCTACAAAGTAGGTGATTTTGAAAAGCTGGTGGGAGGGTCAGATCCAGCGCCCAGAGGGGTGGCAGCCAGCGCTGGGTGCACAGAAAGCACTTAGCACATGTTGTGGCTGTTTCCACGACCTGCTGTGGAGTGAGGATCGGGAAGGCTACACAGGAGAGGGGACAGCTGAGCAGGGTTTGCAGGACGCACGCCCTGGCCGGCATTCTAGACAAAGGGCACAGCATCCTAGAGGCGCAGGTGGGACACGGCCTGGGTGTTTGCAAACGATGAGCAGCGAGTTAGAGTTGGGGCGACTGGGGTGCTGGGGTGCTGGGGTGCAGGGGAAGAGGAGATGGAGGCACCCTCTGTGCCCTCCTGGGTGCCTGGGCTTCCTCCCCATGGGACCCTCAGGACTTCCGGCAGAGCAGAGACTTGGACGTGGCTCCCTTCTGCTCTGGCTGCCACGGGGCTGGGTCAGGGCCTGGCGGCTCAGCTGGCAGAGTCCCATTTTTGCCTCTGAGTGTGGTCTCCCGTGTCCTCTGCTGAGTCCTCGTGTTGCCTTTTGGCACCAGCTCTTCACCGCCCTTTGGAAAGAGGCAGGGTGTGAAACATTTTTGTGGGGCTTTATTAGACAGTGGGAGTTCCACATAGCCTTTCGCTGTAGTTATTTTAAATTTGTAATTTTAAACAGCAAAACTCTAAACATTTTTGAGCATTTGGGATATAAATATTTTTAAAAATGTATCGTACGTGTCACTGCCTGGTAAGCATTGTGCACTGCACGCACTGGGCAATTTTCACACCCAGGGTTATTCTAATCCTGCCGTTGCCTCAGAGCATAGCGGGGCCTGCCCAGCTGCAGGGCCACCAGCACGGGGAGGTGGGTGGCTGGGGGTGGGTTGGCTCCAAGCCCACGGGAAGATTTCCGCTGGGTCTGGGAGGGGTCCCGGGGGTGCCCCTCTCTGAGCCTCGCTGCCCTCCCTGCAGAGCGGGGTTGTTGGGAGGACCCGGTGGGATCACACGGGTGGCAAGTGCTCAGTGATGGGCAGGTACTGTTCTCTTTGCTTCCTCGTCTGCACGGGCAGTCTGCAGCTGTTGGAGCAGCAGGTGGTGGGTGGGGAGCAGGCCAAGAACAAGGACCTGAAGGAGAAGCACAGGCGGCGGAAGCGCTACGCGGACGAGCGCAAGAAGCAGCTGCTGGCGGCCCTGCAGAACTCCGACGAGGACAGCGGGGACTGGGTGCTGCTCAATGTCTACGACTCCATCCAGGAGGAGGTGCGGGCCAAGAGCAAGCTGCTGGAGAAGATGCAGAGGAAGGTGAGCCCCATGCCCGGCTGCCCGGGGATGGGCAAGGCCCCCATGCGGGCATCACCGCGCCCTGTGGGCAGGCGGGCAGGCCGCCCTCGAGTCTTTGCCAGGCGTTTGTTCTGATGCCGGGGGCACAGCGGTCACAGAGACAAACATGTCCCTGCTGTCGTGGAGCTGCCATCCCGGGGCAGTGTGGGTATGTAATGAACAGCACAGGGGAGACACAGACAAGAGAGTTGGGGGGAGTGGTTAGTCCTGTGAAGGGAATCCCAGGACAGGTGACGTGATTTTTATGTTGTTTTTTTTTTTTTTTTTTTTTTTGAGACAGAGTCTCACTCTGTTGCCCAGGCTAGAGTGAGTGCCGTGGCGTCAGCTTAGCTCACAGCAACCTCAAACTCCTGGGCTCAAGTGATCCTTCTGCCTCAGCCTCCCAAGTAGCT